>CM060679.1:177497063-177677063 GCA_030686995.1 Artemisia argyi | reverse complement strand
AACGAGTTTTTAGATTAGTGGTAGTGTAGAATATCAATTTAGCTTAATTTTCTGTTTTCATTGTAATTCTTAGCTTAATAATCTTGTACCAATCATTCTCAGTGTAGTGGAGACTTGTTTTAATTATTAATTTAAAGTTTTCAGGTTTAAAATTCCAATTTGCAGTTTTAAGTAAAAATTCTAAATTCTTGTTTAAGTGTTAAAAACTATTGCTTTCTGTTTGTTTAAGCTTGTTTAAGATCAACTTTAAGTTTTCTTAGGTTTTCAGTTCACATACTTCAATTTGGACAAGAAAAGCATAAATATCCAAAAATAAAAATAAAAATATAGTAAAAATATAAAAAGCAGTGAGAAGGAAGAAGTAACAAAGGGTCAAGGTTAATTGTTGATGCTTGTGGTTTTAGAAATCTTTGGTGAGGTGCTGGGATGGTCATTGGTTCTTGTGCACCTTAGCTCTTACATTGGAGAAATTTGTAAGATCTTTTAGAAATTTCAACCATAATCTGTTCTCTCTAGTTATTGGTGTTAATTGTTGCTTGTTTACATTCATTTATGTTTATCTTAGCTTAGAGTAGGTTTACTCTTCAGTTTGTTGATTACATCTTTGAATAGCTCCATAATTCTGTCATAACAGCCATATAAGGGGGTGTTTGGTTTAGGCAAATTCAATGTGCTTAGGATGTTAGTTATTGTTGTTTTTGCTTGCATCTATTTACCTTAAGCTAATTTAGGTCTAATAAACTTTCAAAATCAAGTTCCAAGTGGTAAAAGTCAAAAATCCCACCCAAGGACCATAGCAGTCCACTGTTTGAACTTTGGAGTTCCAATCTCACCCATTTCAATCTAAAAGTTGTTGTTTTAGCTTAGTTAAGTCTTATTGTAGCTTATTACATGCATCTCAGTAAGTTAGAACCAATCAAAATCCAAATAAGTCAACATTAGTAGTTTTGCTTAAAAAGTCAATGTGCACATTTCAGATTTTTACAAAAAGTCAAGGAATTATGCTGAATTTTGTGTTTGCTTTCTAACTGAGAAACTTGTTCCTAGTGATTGTCCCCCACCTCAACTTTCAAAATATACCTTCAGCTTATTTTTGCAATTTTTTTCCTTGGGCCCCACAGCCCCCCAAAGGAGGCTGCAGGGTTGTACACCTCTGCTCTGTCTCAGCAGACACACCACCACCACCACCACTTGGTGGTGGTTTTCTGGCCAACCTAGTGGGCCCCAGGCCATGAACCTTGCACCTTTCCATTCCCCTCCTACCAGGGTACCAGGTTTGACCAGTGCTTTGACCTGAAACCCTGTGGGACCCACCTGAATCTTGCCTTCAAAGCTGTCCCATTTTCAGTTGGGTCACAAGTTACCAAAGTGCTTATTGGTGCTTTTCAGCTTATCTTGTGAGCTTATTTGGCTTATTATTGCTTTAACATGTCCAAATAACTTATTTGGGTCAGAATTACCCATTGTGGGTCCCACCTAAGCTGATTTTAGCTCATTTCCACATCTGGTCAACAAAAGTCAACTATTGACCTAAATAGCTTGTAATTTGCTTATTTTTGATTTCTAAAAAACTTGTTTTCACAAAAGTTTGTTGTTTTTAGTTATAAAATAGATTGTTAAAAGAAAAATTCCAAAAAAAACAATTTAATATTAAGTGATAGTTTCTATTTAATGTAATTTAATTTTAATTTTCATTTTTATATTTTTATTAAGAACTTAGCTTTTTTATATTTTTATTAAATTCCTCATATATTAAAGTATTTATAATAATTTTTTCAGATTTTTATTTTGTCATTAAGTATTTATTAGATTTAATTTTAGTTTTATTTATAATTAATTAATAATTAGTTTTAAATAGCATAATTAGTTTTTATTAAGTAAAACCTAGTTTTTATATTTTTCCTAGCTTTTATATAATGTAAAATAATTTTAGAAATTTTATTAGAATTTTTTACTGTTCATTTAGTATTTTTCTTAATTTAAAATAGTTTAATTAGGTAATTAGTAATTAATTAGTTATTAATTAATAGAAAAAGACAAAAAGACAAAAATACTTATTTTTATTTTTAAAAACTTATTTTTAGTCATTTTATAATTTTATAAATTTTATTTTCACCTTTTTAGTATTTAAATAATATTATATTGTATTTTAGTTATTTAAGTATTAATAATAAGTATTAAATAGTTTTTAATTAATATTAAATAATTAAATAGTGTAAAAATTAATTTTAATTTTCTAAAATTTTCTTTTACTTTTAAGTTTGTAAAAAAGTCATTTTCACCCCCTGGGTGTTTTCAGATTTCAGTTTTTACGTTTTATTTCGTACGTTTACGTTTTATTTAAACGTAACGTACGCGTTTTTAGGTTTTAATCATTTCTGGTTTTTCCTAGTTTCCCGTCTTATTCATATAGCTTATTTAAGCTATTCTCTTGTAGATTCCTTAGTTAAACCATTCACAAACCCTTTTTCTATCCAAATTCACCCGATCACGGAACCGTTTGTTTACAATCCACACCTCGTCGGGACATAACGACCCGGGGAAACATTATATTACCCGGAGTATTGATCTAGGCTATTTGACTTAGTTGACCATTCTTTGGTTAATTTAAGTTGGTGGTTTAGCGTCAATCAATGAGCTTGAGTCATTAATATTGATAGGCTATCAGATATAGTACGAAGAAAAAAATGTACCTTAACAACATCGAATCGTGTTTCTTAAGCCACCACTCGCCCTTCTCCCTACATAAAATATGTTTGTGGGTTAAGTGTGCCTCATTATGACCCATTGCAAGGCTTATTTAAATAACTTCTTCTCTACTCCCATGTGTCTTGCTAGACGAACACAAAACATATACCTCGGAACACTTTGCTTTTTTTAACAAAATATCCAAAGCATGCTTATATGAGTTATATCTAACTGGTTAAAGCATATATATCTGATTTGCTAAACCGACCCGAATCGAACTTATTTCGTTATTCGGTTTGCTTTCGGTTTTGATAGCTATTTCTCGGTTTGGTTTTCGATTCGCGTTTTTTCCTTTGTCAGTTTTTGGTTCGGGTCAGTTTTTTCTATTCGGTCGGGTTTAGCCCGTTCCTCAGCCGAAAATACTTGCCCAGACTTTGTTAAATAGGCCTGCATCAGTTTTACTTAAAAGCGTAACTTGAGAACGCGTGGTTTTGTTCAGTGTTTTAAAACCTGGGTCGACCTGGCTAGGTTAACCGGTTCAACCGGTTACAGTAAAAAAAAAAAAAAAAAAAAAAAAAAAAAAAAAAAAAAAGGGTAAAAAAACCCGGGTTTCTAAAACCGGGTTAACCGGTTAGACCTGTCAGGTTTTGAGTGACCCGGGTCAACCCGGTTCTTGAAATTTTTAATAGAAATCGGGTTTCGTTTTTTCAAAATTTTTTAATAAAAATCGGGGTTGGCCCGGTCAAAAAAATAAAAAATAATACATTGAAACCGGGTTGACCCGGCAGTCAAACCGGTTGACTCAGCACCCGATAACTCGATCGGGTCGATTTCAAACCGGTTTTCAAAACATTGGTTTTGCTGCGACTCCCACAAGTCTCAATAATTACTATGTAGTATGCACTTTATTTTTAAAAGTTGCATAAAAGACCCTCTATATTTATGAATCTACATTTTCTCTCTCTTTAAACTAGCTTTGTTATTACTAAAATTAATGACAATCTAAATACCAAAAAGCATATTGTACTTTACACGAAGTTTAAATACATCATTATTTAAGTGCTCTTGTTAACATGTAGTTATGCTTACGATGATGGAACTAAGAGGGTCCCATGGTGTCACGAAACACCGATGAAATTTTGCTTTGTAGTAGTAGTTTTTCTAAAAATTCTCGATTTTGTTTAAATGCACCCGGTCTAAGAAACTTGTATCTTATGAATTATACTAGCTTCAAGGCCCGCCCGATGGGCGGCTAGCTCTAAGAATTTTTTTAAGATAATATGTGATGGAAAAAAAATTGATACAAACACGTTAGGATGACATTAAACTGATGGATGTTTATCACAAGTAAGAAAGTTACATAGAGTTGATTGCAAAAGAAATAGCAAAGAAACACACACTTATAAACGATAAAGTTTATTAATTCATTAAACTGATGATGTTGACTTTTCAAAGTTGAAATCAACATCTATATCCGAAACTCTATCTGAACATAGCTTTAAGAAGTTGTTTGTAAGATAAAAATAAATAGTCCAATGGTTTGATATGTTTTGTCCACCGATAAAGTCCTACTCTTTCTTGTGGTAATTTTTTCTTTGACGATAAAGACCTTGTGTAATACCTTTAAATGCATCCTCATATAAACTTACCCATATAAGAGCAGACTGCCAATGTTTGGATCTTTTTCTTCAATCCCACAAATTGCTGTTGGGCCTGTGTACATAAGAAATGTACTTGTTTACCAACAATCAACAGTATAAACTAACAATAGCTAACTACAAATAACCACACTTTTATTACCAAAATTAATCTTGATCTCAAGCAATCCAACTTTGTACAAAGTGTATATTAATGCATATAAATTTGTTTCAATATTGAAGTTATTGAAATTATGTATACTTTTGTATGCACTTTTGACACACTAAGTGCCAATAATTTATTTTTCATGTTTTGGACACCAAGTGTTATGAGTTGACCCATACCAAAACTTACCCTTTCAGACCTGTTTTCTAGTTTAGATTAAACACGGTCCTACCTTGTGAGTTATGAGTCACTCGACCTGCAATACTTTGGGGAGAAATATTATATTTGGAACCTCAACTATGCACTTAAAACTTGTTGGGAGCGTCCAGAAACCGTACAATATCAACATGATTATAGCTATATATTCATAAATATTGTAGAGCATTCATAAGTTGTATTCTTTTCGATGAAAATGATGCACCAATCGCTTCATGTTGTATACAAGTATACAATGTCCATTCCTTCGAACTTTGATCTCAATAGAGTCGTGAAACATATGTTTTACCAAACACTACCTTACTAACACTAACTACTCATCAACTATAAGGATATATAGTGTTGCTTGTTGTTTATTTAATAAATATGGAACCTAAGGCATTTGCTACCTGGTTATAAAGCTATAAAATATATAACGCAAATGCACAGTTATGGTCAACTCGATAAATGGCTATAAAGCTATAAGGTATATAACATATATCTTTATAGAATTCAGTAAAGAAGAAAATGGTGTTTTATATGAAAGCGCGGAACGCCATCAGAACATTATTTTTTTTTCTTGACTGGATGCACAGTTCTTTATTCTTGGATTGAGTTAATTAGCCCATCACAACCTACAACCTCTGGCTAAATTCATGAAGAGCAATAATTCGTTAACAAATGTATTTAAAACATTTGCTTATTTAGTATAGTTGCATTAAGTTTTGTAATATCACTAAAGAGTGTATAAAAGGGAAATGAACCTTGGTCGCTTGGACGAATCAAACAACAGGTAGTGGCCGCATTTAATGAAATGGCAGTACGTTAAAAAGAGTAGCGATGTCAAGCAGTAAGCCAACCTCATCTGGTGAACCTGTTGATAGTCGATCCAAACGATTAGGCTCAGGAAGTTGACGTATATCAACTAATATCAGAAGCTATAAATGACTGAAAACTGAATATAGTATATGAAATAAAATTTGTTAAATTAAAGAACTGCAGTATATGGTAAGTTGTAGAAGACCTTGCTCAGGACAATCGTTTTTTGCGCAACATTGAAAATAAGCAGATAAGCACTTGAAAACGACCAAACATATGCTTGAGCAGTTTTCTGGTTCCTTGCATCAGCTAACATCAGGTTTGCTCCCATCTTACATGCCGTGTTAATCTTTATTGCTCAAATTTGCAGCCGCCTCAATTATACATTCCTATAAAAAAAATTAGTCTGAAAACTAACATAAAAATAGAAGTATACTAAAGTGTCCTCAAAAGATTAATCCACTCATGTTTCTACTCTACTAACCACTCAAATCTAGCTTCTACTGCAGCCTTGGTTTTTCCTTTTGGAGCTCTTTAACATTTAAACAATGGTGATATAAAGTATTCAACATATCGTTACAATCATACATCGTTTTCGATGCTGAAATAGTTGTATATGATTTGTAATTGGTATTACCAATTATACGGAGTTCCTTAATTTTTTATGCTACTTGCAGGGGCGTTTTGGTAAGCTCATGCATAAAAGCTTGTGTACATTTGGATAGTCTTAATCCAAAGGATTATGCTTATTAGCTAATTTATCGACAGAAAATTTGTGAGCCTTTTGAGATAAGCTTAGTCAAACACCTTGAAAGTGCTTAATATACTTATTTCAAAATGCAAAAATCTATTACGCATGTAAACTATACTTAACCAAACACCCTCCTACTACAGTGATTAATGATATCAGTAAAAAAAATATAGTTTCAAATTTAAATCTATATTTGAATTGAGTAATATGTGCAAATTAATTCCCAAATGTAGAAGTGGAATTCCCTACCACCAGTTTCAATGGCAACAATGATAGCTTGGTTTGAGACAACCTTGATTCGTCGTTAAAAGGAACATCTTCATAGCCATCAATAGTAACAATCTGTGCATTTTTTTTCTGTTTGAGTACTCCCTACGATTAGTAAAAACTTGATCAGACAACGTGATTTGATAATTAGACTTTATACGGTAACTGGGATTTCGTTTTAAAGTTTATGGATCTAGAAATGAGTTTTAATAAGCTGGTTTCAAACTCATCATATAGAAAATAGGGTGTTTGCCATTGCTCATTCAAACTGCTTATAAGCACATTGTAATTTTTTTTATTACGATTAAAATGGAGTCATGAGTGACCTATTATGGTAGAGGCTGATAAGACCACACTTACATATCACACCTTGTAAGGCTGGCATCACAAAAAATATAATAAGAAAACGATACATATCACCACCATGTGAAATAATATGATTAAACTTTGTTGAAATACGAATTACCGGTAGTTGATTTCAGGACTCCTAATCAAGTTTTGTAAATTTATACAGTGTGATCAATCGTGATGTGCTACTTCTTTTTCTGGTGCTTTTATTTGTCGATGTAGCAACTCGAAGAAAGAAAAGCTTATTGATCATGACCTGTAACTAAATAAAAACACATGTTAGCTCTTACAATACTTATATCAATGTAATTTCTTATTTTAAGCTCAAAGTTGAAGATGAATCTTATACATTTTGCAATCGAGAAGATGTTCCAACCCCCTTCGAATCACATCATCCTCAAACAATACGGGGGTCTCAAACTGTATATACACTTAAAGCTCTATGCATCGATAACTAACCTTTCAATATGGGAACCTGAATTTTTTATAATCCACATTTGATACTATAATAAATTTATCCATCGTGGTTTATGATACAACATAATCAAGTGTCTATTATTTTAGTGGTTGCCACATAAATCATAAGAAACAATGAAATGATAGCAGACAATAATGTTAGATGTTGAAGAAATTTTTAAAAATAACCTATTTGCCAATAGATAAAGTATTCATTAAATATTTTTGGAGATAATCGATACCCCCTAATCTGTTTTGGTTGTTGTAAACATCAATTGACAAAACCCTAAAAGTGAAATTCGAAAATTCGTTAATTCAAACAAACATATAACATATAATGAATTCAAATATGCAGAAAAACGCACCCCTCATCATTGATTAAAGGGCGGCATCAATTGACAAAACCCTAAAAGTGATATTCAAAAATTCGTTAATTCAAACAAATATTGTTTAATTCAAACAAACATATCACATATAATGAATTCAAATATGCAGAAAAACGCACCCTCATCATTGATTAAAAGGCGGCATGATTTATGCCGCATGATTTAGGCGGCATGATTTTGTGGTTCTTAGTTAGGGATTGTGTTTTAGGGATCTTGTTTGTGTTTATTTGATGTGATTGTGTTAATGACAGTAGATTATCTTTCATCTGATTGTGTTTTAGAGAATATGTGCGTGTATGTTTTTAGAACCTTGAATCAAATGAAGCTGCAAATCCTTTTCCGCCCAATTTTTTGTTTGGATGATTTTTTTTTTTTTTTGCTGAAAATGAATGACAGTCGTTGGATGAAGGTATTATACACGTGTCATTATCTTGTAATTTTGGAGAAGCTATTATTTTGCAAAACCTTGTTTTATATAGGTAGTAGATTATGGTTTAATTTTTTGTGCACCCGATTTCTTTTAATCTTGGTTCTGTCCCTTAATGTTTATGTAAATTATATAATGATAATGTTAAACACAAATTATAAAAATTCTTTTCTAAATAACGTTTACAATGTTGCTTGCTTGTTTTTATTCTAATTTAAACTCTGTAAGATATATAGTTTAGGAATCCGCTGCGACGCAAAAACCAACTTCTCCATTCATAGATAAACGAATAAATGTGTTACTATACTAGTATACCATATGCATGAAAGAGGGATGTTTATTTCGTAACATATGAAGATAAGGGACTAAACTTGTCACTGTAACCAAAACCATAGCATCAAATATACGATTCTAAACAGAAGTACAAAACCAACCACACAAAGTCAACTACTTCCATCTAACCTTTTTCAGTTCATAGATCTGAAGACGATGGAGACGATGTTTATATCTACCACATACACAGATAAGGTAAATGTTCTACTTTTCCATATTATCATCTATCTTCTGTAACTACTGTTATCAGATTGAATTGAAAATTGAATCTATGTATGATGACTTTTTCTCAGAATGAATCTATGTCTGTTAACCTTTTCTAAACCTGTACTTTTTCAAGTCTACATTTCGAGCTCTTGTCACTGCCATCCGTCTTGCAACTCGAGATCTGAATCTTATCTTAGCAAATCTAACCAAAAAAAAGTAGAATTAGATTTTGGGTGATAATTATTTTTACACAATATTAAAGAGTTGTGTTAACATAAGTTAGACACAGAGAGAGTTGATAATGGTTTCACAGGCAATAAATCAGAATTCTATTGTTTTTTGTGTGTGTTTGTGTCAATTTTGACTTAATTTAGGATACCATACCTGTAGGGACCCTCGCGAACATTCCTTATCAATTGTATGGAGCTGTATTGTCGGCAAGGGGCAAACAAAGTCTCCAGGTACCATATTGCCTATATTAAAATTAATAGCTATGTTTAGCAGTAAATTAAAATATAAAATAGAGGAATGAACCAAAACTGGTGTTTATGTTATACATACTTGTCTGCCGCCGGGAAAATTAAGTTCTCCTACCGTCATCTTACTTCTCCCTCGAGTATACACATCTCTGTGATTGCGTTTCCTGCACAACAATGTGAGTTATATGATAGGTACTAGTATATCGTTTTTGTACTTTTCAAAGCAGTTTTTAATTTATAATTAGGAATTACCCATAGTACTTCTCCACCTGCACCTCTATGCCCATAATCAAGTGTCGAGCTTGGTTAAGAACCTAAATAAAGAGCAGTGTAGGGAAAACATCAAACACATAGTCAGTCATACGCTGATAACAGTCGTGAAAATAGAAAGGATTTTGGGAGAGAATACCTGACGAGCCTCGCCCATACTAGCCATAGTGACTACACAACATAAACCATATAGGATGTCTCTTCGATGTTTGAAGTGTACTTTCTCAACATCACCAAAGTTCCTGAAGTATTCCTCCCTATAAAATTTTAATTAAAGGATGCCTAGATTACATTTACGTTTTTTTTTCAGATTAAATATCGTGTGTCAAGTTAAGTTTTATCCTACATATACTTGTTAGCATACTTTGAATATCAATGCACTTATAAATAAACACACATTCGAATAACATAAAAACAGACTGCCTACAACTAGATGCTACAACGTATTAGTAGACTGTTGTAGCCTTGTAGGGGATAACTCACGCGTTTTCGAACCAAAGGGGTGTTTCTGTTGTATACCTTATATGGCAGATAAATTTAACATGAATTTTGAGTAAATGATTCTCGATTCTTTGTTATTAGTTCCATTAATCAACAAAAAGAAAACATAATAAGCCTAAACCTAATAGGAAAACGAGCTCATGGGACAATCAATTTTTTGTTGAGTCACACATTGGAGGTAAGCTCGATGGATAGCATTGAATGTATTTCATTAGCACTTTCACTTTTGGAGGAGAATAATCCTATCGATCAGGTGGGTATAAATCGTGGAGTCAATCGTTGGTTCGATCTCAGTGTGACTGTATAGTCTAAAATATGTAAAAAAAATTCTTTCATGACAAAATACAAGAAAGAAATAAGGAACGAAGACATTGCTTGGTCTAAGGACCGTTCTTAATAAATCTAAAATAGCCGGAATGCTTCGTTCAAAATCATAACATGGCTATGCTTTGTGTATAACCAAACTAGATCCAAGTTTAGCTTTTGTCCCTAACAAATGTTTCTGATTCCAGAACAATTTTTCTAATAATCAAAGGACTCATTACCAATCTAAGTGTACATGGGGAATGAAAGGGAACCATTTCAATTAGAATACTTACACGTCCTCAAACTTAGCTAGCATCGGTAGGTTCCTGACCAGGATTTGTCCTCCCTGAAACAACATTAAACATGACTAAGCGTATGATATATTTCCTTTCAAAACAATGAAGAAATTGTTCAACTAGATAAACATATAACAAGGGGAAGAAAGAATTCAAGGTTACAATTGCAATTATAAAGCATGATCATTGAAACACATTGAATATACAAGTCATGTGTTTTTTCTATGATAACCACCTATGATACTTGCTTGAACCCTCCAAGGATACTCACATTATGATTTCCGGTTCTGTTATCTGTCCCCGCTCCGAACTTCAATCACGGCTAAAGGGTTGAGTTCATAAAGTTCAAACAAAGTTGATGTATTGCCGTTTAGACTTTTTTTTAATCTGGTAATTGGTTAATATTAACATCCAAACAGATCATCAACTATATTTCATAACTCTAAGAATCAACACGGCGTCCGAATATTTCATATTTCTCCAACAAGTCTACACCCTAAACTTTACTGCACTTTATCTACTTGTAATTCTCTGGATGGTGACTTGTTCACCAGTGGTTTAGTTGTTTATACATGAACAAATTTCTTTCATATTGATATTTGGTTGTTTCTACATTTTGCTTAGCTTCCATGCCATTTCTACTGAATATATATCCCCATCTGGTGCATAGTGTGTATTGCACAACTTAGAAATACAATGATTGGTTGCTGGTATACAATGAAATGGATTGAATAAAATTGAGGAATTATAGAGATTCAGTCCCACCTATTTTTGGTAGATATCATATTTCATTATGCAAGCTTGAACAACATACCTTAGGGCGCAACTTCCGCACATGCCTTCTTGGCCGACGAACCCCCGTCCTAGCACGTTTCGGAATCACAACATCACTAGGGTGGTGGAATGCCAAGCCTGCACAAAGAGTTGTGAATTCCAGATACTAAAGTGACTATAATGGGTTAAAAACTTAAAATAACATGGTAAAGATGGATAATATCTTAATTTCATTATGAAGTATTGAAGTTACATAACTCGTAGTTAATCACATATATTTAAATTCAGATTGTTACTCTAATTAATGAACCATAACTTTCAAATATTGACCAACATTTAATGCAAATTAGTACCAGTGGGATTGGATCCTATAGTAAGCTGACCCATAATTTGAGAACCTGCACAAACGTATCAAGCTAAATATAAGAACACACCAAATGTGGTTGGATCCGTGCTTATTTGAGATTGTAATTTACTGTCTTTTTCCATTTTAATCAATTTAATGTCCATTTGAGAAATAGGGCTCGTATTTATATCTGTATAACGTATTCTCTTATGTGATCGTGTTTAATTCTTAAACAGAAGTGCTGAAGCACATCATGCTGAACAGATAACAGCAGACAACACAGTTGTGCCTTATGATACATAAATCTCGGTACCATAAGGTAATAAGTTAATATTCGGTCATGCATTAATGTAGAGTAACAAATTATGTGTAATTTGGGACTCTTTTGTTATAAAAGATAACCGGTTATCATTCTGCAGTTGTGCTAGCTAATGTATGTTGCTCAACAAAGAGCCTATTATAACATATGGTGCTAAAGGCTTATGTTTCGCTAGCTCGGGGATGACAGTCAATTGAATTATGGACTACTAGTATCAAGGATGTTTGGGAAGTGTTTGAGTACTGCACACACTTTAGCTATAATCTTCTTAAGAATGATGTAATATGATTAAAAAAAAAAAAAAAAAAAAAAAAGGCATGAATACGATTATAAGTTTCTGGGTCGTTAACTCCCCTAACCCGTTTAATAAACGGGTTTACCAGTCTATCCTTTTGGCCCGTGGTTTAGATTAACGAGTCACATGGGTCGTGGTGTTGGGTTGTAACAACCTGCCAACATGCATATTTTCTGTATCAGGTTGTGTTGTTCCAAATGTTCCCTTTCTTTTATGGCTAATGGTTCTAAATGGGAAAAAACAAAAGTATAAGCCGTGAAAGTTGGAACCATTTGGTTTGGCGTTTGGGCGAATGGCAAGTTCAGAAAATCAACATTGTTCGTTTTAATGAATGTGGCCGACTCGTTTTGTCGTTTGTATCTCCAAAACTGTAATTTAGGGTTTAGGTTGATATATCATATATGGAATTGTTTTGATTAAGCCGGTGTTTTGGAAGCCCTTTTAAAACAGCAAATCCATCTTGGCTTTGAAATTAGGGCTTATAAGCCCGAAAAGCTATTAAACTGATCGAAATGCCAAACACCCTCTGAATGAATGTATATGAATAAACTTTAACCCAAACAACCCCTTTGATTAACTTTAGTATTTGTCATCACTGTAAATTGAATGTGTTATCATAAATACATTCAACAATTAACAATAAAAATTGAAGGAATGAGCACGAGTAACATAAAATAGAAAAAGCAAATTGAATGAGTATTCTAATACTAGTAATAAAATGTAGTGATAAACAGTAGATGAAGTATGATAATAGTTAATTGAAGTAAAACCTAGATTGGTGTGCGTACGGATGATGACGGATGATGATTTGGGGAAAATGAATGCCAACGTGTTCACTCTAATCCTTGTGCCCCAAGTTAACAAACAAAAAAACTTGACTTAAATGGATATTAAACTTTACTCACTTCTATTTATTCATTTTGTTTGGAATAAACATCTCCTAAAGCTTTTTTTTTTTTTTTTTTTTTTTTTTTTTTTTTTTTTTTTTTTAATGGTAACTAATTGTTTCGCAACTATTAGACCGAGTGTAATGGTGATCACCCAAGACTGTGGTCATTACTGTTACGTTAACGCCAACTCAGTTTTCTGTTACTACATCTTTCTTCATGATTAACTTAGTATAATGGTGACTGCAGTTACTATTTTTTTTAAACACTAAAATTAAAATTTCATTAATTATTAAAAAATATTATATTAAATTCAAATAAGATAAAAAAAGTGAACAAATAAAATGAAACTACAAATTAGTGTTAATTTGTTTGGCACCAAATATGTTTAACTAAATTGGCTTTAAGGCTTAGACGAGTTTCCTCGTTGACTAAACATTTGTCAATTTGTAACGTTTCTTCATGCGTTCGTATGAGATCATATCACGATGTTGCTTCTCTAGATAAAAGTCAAGTGTGATTGCCCTCCCTTAGTCTTTTATAATCATATTATATACTATGATGATACATGTGTACATCGTGTTTGATATTCTCGTATGAGATATCGGCCGTACCAGAGTTTTTATTATTGCCAACTTTTTCTTTAGCATGCCAAACGAGTGGCAAATGCTCATTTCACATCTTTTCTTGTTTCTTAATGCGCTTGCTTATATCTTATTCGCTTTGTATCATTCGAGTCTGGTTGTGAAAAAGACTTAACAACATCAGACCATTCCAGATATATCCCGTCAGTAAGATATATTCCCATTTATAAGTTACGTCGTTAGCCATAAATGGAATCTCTGGTGCTTTCCCAGCTTTGGGATCATTGAAAATTGCCGATTAGTGTATAACGTTGATGATGCGTGGGGTTTGCACCAGGCTTTACCTCTCAAGGGATCTTGAGAAGCTTACAACCCCCACCAGGCAGTGTACCTGATCGATGTAGTATAGTATAATGACAAGTACCGGGGGATTGATCGTTCAGCTAGGAATAGTGTCGCTAGGATTAGAAAACCTAAATACTAGTTCTAGAGATGAAGGATGATTATTTTTGTATTTTTATATTTTTTAGAAAGCAAGTAAAAATCTCGGGTTTTGAAGGATATGGGCGGAATTAGTTGCTAGTCAACTAACCCAATACTAAGATGCAATCAAAATAAAATACTAGAAATGAAAATAAACTATATTAAACTAAGGTTGTGAGCAATAAGTGGAGAAATGTGTTTACTTAGATTTCACTACTCTCTAGATATCTTTTACACGTTAATTACTTGTTATAGTTGCGTGGATGACGGATTGTATTCCTTAATACCATTCATGGGGTGGCGTACTTAACTCCCCAATCCTATGAGTGCCTACTTCACTCCTATGTCGAGCCGGCTAAGAAGCTCCTAACATGGGATCATTAGAATTTACTCATGCATTAAATACAACCAATAAAACCTAGTACACATCGGTTCATGTTTCCTAAGACGTTCAAGCATGTTACCATTTGGAGATCTGCCAGTTTTCTTAAGCCTAACATTGAAATCATTCATCCAATACAACCATAAACAAGTAATCAACACATAATCAACATCTGGGTTTCATTAGATCTAAGCAAACACAAGATAAATCTAGCCTAGCATGGTGGAATCAAGACAAGCACAAGATATAGACAACCAACACATAGACATATTGATTGAATTAGAAGAACACTTATCTCAATAGCACATGTAAGCATTCAAGGGCTGAAAACCCTTGAAAAAGCTGTAAAATTCGTATATGGTTCGGCCTTAGGGTTTCTCCAAACTTGTTCCTCTTTATGAATGAAATTTAGAAAACTATATATAGAAAATAGAGGCTGATGGCGTCAAGAACAATCTTGTGACGCCGTCATCTCGCCGCCAAAAGAATCCTCGGACTGCTTTGATCTACATCTGACGTCGTCATGTTATACACTTTTCCAGGCCGTCACGTATTTAACTCTTGACGCTCTTCCTTGTGATGCCTTCATTTCTGTACTGGGCCGTCATGATTTTTACTCTTGACGCCGTCAACTTGTTACTCTTGACGCCGTCACACACTGTTTCCAGCTTGGAAAATTAAGTCTTTGGCATTTTCTTCACTTTTATGCTCCAAAAACGTCCGAATTGCTTCCTTTTCCAGATTTCACTCCCAAAGTACCTAAAATCACAAAAGGAACGATTTAGGGCAATATTTGATCAAATAAATTCAATTCCGGGCTTAAATGACCCTCTAAAAGTGGTTCATTTTTCGCCTCATCATATACCCTTAAACTTGAGATTTGCTTGTCCTCAAGCAAATGCGCTTTTACTATAATCAAAATACAAGTTAGGGGTCATTTAACACTAATATAAAAGTAATTACAACAAATAATCGTTCCACTAAAGACCAAAGACAAGCACGGAGGTCATATACTAGCACCTCACAAATAGTGTTTAGATACTAGTAGTCCGTATGTTTTTTCTCTTTTTCTTTTTCTATTTTTTTTTTTTTTTTTTTTTTTTTTTTTTTTTTTTTTTGCATACACTCTTACCCTACCATCCAAAATAATACATCATAGGGAATGAAAATTTCCCTTACACTTGAATTTTTCCATACTTTACAATAAACTAATCTAATGACTCGAATTAAGATAATCAAAACACTTGGAGTACTTTTAAGATTAACGTGCATATGGGGGTAATAATATTATGTTCTTCCCCATTACTCCATAAAATAAGTACTTTACCCATGAGTCCCAATCGTCCCAAAACAATATGTACAAGGATATGACTCGACTTAGCAACCATGTAATCAATTAGATAGTTAACTTAGGGTTTAACAAATAACAATAATGCACTAAAAAATGAGCGCATACACGGAAGGCTAAGGCGATTTGGGTGTACATTTAAGTGGGGTGTAACAAATTCTTCCTTTAAGTAAGATGCTTAAAGTTAGAAACGAAAAGATAGGCTCGGAGGGGTGTACTAGGGGTTTCGTGTACTAAAAATGAGTACAACGCTAAGGGTGTGGGAAAAATTAGTTGACTTAACTAGCCAAGTAATATGACTTAAATGGTCAAGTAATTATGATACGGGTTTAACACAAGGGTGATCCTAATGTCTCTTATCATGTAGTAAATCCTACTACACGAATGTAGTCTCACTAGCGGTCTCGGGATGCATCACTAACGCAAGTTCTAGAATCTAAATGCTACCGGTACACTCATAAGCACTAATAGTAAATGCTTTTCCTATCAAATCTAAAGGCGAACCTCACATATTTGGGTGGAAAATTTTTCTGAAACTACGGTTATGTGCTAGTCATACAATCTCCTATCCATGAGACGCTTGCTATGGCTAAAGTTTCACTCCTAAATGTTGTAAAAAAATTTAAATTTGGCGCTAAAATTGCACTAACAAGTATTTCTCATAGTTTTATTACACATCTACTATCAAACAAACAAACTCAAGCGAAAGTGTATCTGTAAGGTATCATCATTTTACCCTCCCCTTACAGTTAGGATGAACATTGTCCCCAATGTTCAAGTAAAGAATGTAAAAGTGAAATAAGTAAAAAGAATGAAATCAAATACTCCCCTGATTCGCTCGGTATGGATAATAAGGTGGCCAGGTTAGATCTTCCTCCAAGAAAATGAACAATCAAAGCTTCCCTTCCAGAATATAAATCATCTTCTTGTCATACATAACCTGTTAAACCCGAGAAAACAAACAAGACAACCTCGCATAAAATCGGTGGCAATCTACATAAGTTACTAAATCCTAGAGAACAAAATAAGATATAATGCTTGTGGAATGAAGTTTGTAGATTTCCTGGAGATTATAAAACTTAATAATTTAGCAAAAACTTTAAGACTCCGTTAGAAAAACAAAACTGGTAAAATTTCCAGATTTTTACACGTGACGCCGTCAAGAGTAAACTCGTGACGCCGTCAGAAGTGACCTGCAGAAATTCTTATGTTAAGTTTCCGGAAAATTTCTGGAAAAACTTGGTTCTACTTCCTGGAAAATCCTGCAAAACTTCATTATGACTCAATACAAGCATTTGACTCTAACAAATACGAATATACATGTTCATTTAATATTGTGAAGAATCATGATCGGTTTGTTTCTTAAAAACATATTTGGGGTTTCCCCTTACACTTATCTTTTGCAAAAATACCTTTGAGTGGAGTTAAGACTAGGCCAAAACAACAAAGTAAAGTATTTCCACTTTTTAGTTTAGAAACATGATCTACCAACAATAAAAATAAAGCATGCATACGGAAGCAAATAACAAACAAACAAAATAAAATCACACAAAGCATGGGTTGCCTCCCAAGAAGCGCTTTTCTTTATTTACGAGTCTTGTAGCTAGACTCAAGGTCATGGGTTACCGTGTGTCACTTATGCTCACATAACCAAGCGTGAGCCATCTAATAGTCGCCTCATCTTTCTTATAATCATCTCCTAACTCTAAACATCCGCGATAGTATCTTTTATTCTTTTCATGAGTATATTTAAGCCCTTTTCTCTTATCATTCTCACTTAGCATTTCTATGGGCGGATATCTACTACACTTCTCCATGGAAAAATCCTTGAACCTAGGGTGTGCATGGGACATTTGGTAGACAAAATCTTCTTCCCCATCCGAAAATGTAATTAACCCTTCTATAAGTTTTTCATCAAGGTTGGTCAACCTTTTGAAGGGTTTTCCAAACACAACTTGGGTTAACTTATCATCAATAAATTCTCCTAGACTTTCCATAACCATGAACTCAACAAGATAAACCAAACTTCCTATAAACACATGCAATGGTATTTCCCTAGCAATAATATTTTCTCCTTTGTATTCTAACTCATCTACCATGATTTTATTATATTCATTACGCGAGATTATGTTCATTGGGAGATATGAGTTAAGATAGGCATTAAAGCTCCTAAATCCGATCTTACAAAGAAATTGCATGTTGAATGAACTATCACTCTCAATCCTTGTTCTAGGGTCGACATACCTAAGAGGGTTCACTTCCTCTTCCATCCTATCCTCATTAATCACATCACCATCATCAAGGTCCTCGTCGGAGTCTGAATAGTAGAAAGGACTAGCCCTACGGTCATCATCATGATCAGACTCCTCTAACTCAGAATTATTGCCAAAGTGGTGGTTGGGCGAAAGGTTAGGTGGGTTCTCATTCTCGACTAAAGGGAGTGGGGCGGGGATTTGGAAAATCCTACGACGAAAAACACGAATAACAGGAATCAAACGATCAATGTTATTGTTATCCATCAAAACAGTTTACGAACAAAGGAAACAAAGAAATAAGATAGACTAAAGAAAACCTAAAAATAAAAATAAAATCTTACTAGAAAGGAATCTAGCAAGTAGACCTAATAAAAAGAAATTCTAACCTAAACAATAACTATTCCCCGGGCTGCGGCGCCAAAAACTTGATGCGTGGGGTTTGCACCAGGATTTACCTCTCAAGGGATCTTGAGAAGCTTACAATCCCCACCAGGCAGTGTACCTGATCGATGTAGTATAGTATAATGACAAGTACCGGGGGATTGATCGTTCAGCTAGGAATAGTGTCGCTAGGATTAGAAAACCTAAATACTAGTTCTAGAGATGAAGGATGATTATTTTTGTATTTTTATATTTTTTAGAAAGCAAGTAAAAATCTCGGGTTTTGAAGGATATGAGCGGAATTAGTTGCTAGTCAACTAACCCAATACTAAGATGCAATCAAAATAAAATACTAGAAATGAAAATAAACTATATTAAACTAAGGTTGTGAGCAATAAGTGGAGAAATGTGTTTACTTAGATTTCACTACTCCCTAGATATCTTTTACACGTTAATTACTTGTTATTGTTGCGTGGATGACGGATTGTATTCCTTAATACCATTCATGGGGTGGCGTACTTAACTCCCCAATCCTATGAGTGCCTACTTCACTCCTATGTCGAGCCGGCTAAGAAGCTCCTAACATGGGATCATTAGAATTTACTCATGCATTAAATACAACCAATAAAACCTAGTACACATCGGTTCATGTTTCCTAAGACGTTCAAGCATGTTACCATTTGGAGATCTGCCAGTTTTCTTAAGCCTAACATTGAAATCATTCATCCAATACAACCATAAACAAGTAATCAACACATAATCAACATCTAGGTTTCATTAGATCTAAGCAAACACAAGATAAATCTAGCCTAGCATGGTGGAATCAAGACAAGCACAAGATATAGACAACCAACACATAGACATATTGATTGAATTAGAAGAACACTTATCTCAATAGCACATGTAAGCATTCAAGGGCTGAAAACCCTTGAAAAAGCTGTAAAATTCGTATATGGTTCGGCCTTAGGGTTTCTCCAAACTTGTTCCTCTTTATGAATGAAATTTAGAAAACTATATATAGAAAATAGAGGCTGACGGCGTCAAGAACAATCTTGTGACGCCGTCATCTCGCCGCCAAAAGAATCCTCGGACTGCCTTGATCTACATCTGACGCCGTCATGTTATACACTTTTCTAGGCCGTCACGTATTTAACTCTTGACGCTCTTCCTTGTGACGTCTTCATTTCTGTACTGGGCCGTCATGATTTTTACTCTTGACGCCGTCAACTTGTTACTCTTGACGCCGTCACACACTGTTTCCAGCTTGGAAAATGAAGTCTTTGGCGTTTTCTTCACTTTTATGCTCCAAAAACGTCCGAATTGCTTCCTTTTCCAGATTTCACTCCCAAAGTACCTAAAATCACAAAAGGAACAATTTAGGGCAATATTTGATCAAATAAATTCAATTCCGGGCTTAAATGACCCTCTAAAAGTGGTTCATTTTTCGCCTCATCAGTTGACATCATCCCCCCCCCCCCCCCCCCCCCCGGACAACACCAAAGAAAGCATGCCAAATCCACAAGTTTTATGAGGCAACCACTGCCAATAAAATAAATGGATGTGGCCCCAGTTACTCTCGGTGAGGTACATTGAACATTAAGTTAATGAATTTTTTAATACTTCATTTAACTGTTTTTTCTTCTTATTTTGAAAAATTTTCTTCTCGTTTTGATTAGCATATTTCTTCCTGGTCCATAGATTGTAGTCCTTATACGATATACATTGTAGTGTAAACGATGAACGCGTCAGGCAGCATTATTGTATTTGAAACCATTAAATTTTGTACTGGTGGATGATATTCGTCTATTAAAGTGGTGCATGTGATTCATGTTTGATTACTCTGTACTGGTTTATGTGACAGGTAGAGATACTTGGAATTTCTCTTCCATGGAGAGACATCTTTGCTTCGGAAGGCCCTGGCCTAAGGTTATTGGAGCGTGTTGTTAATATTAAAGATGAGGCCAACTCTTTCCCGTCTAAAACAGATAACACTAACAACTTCGTCGCCTCAAAAATGATGTCATGGCACCTGGAAAATCTAATACATCCCCCAGCTCTCAGACGGATCTCTTGTCGGGTGACAACATTATATCAGGATCCGATTCACTACCAATAATGGAAATTAGTTTGGAAGAATTAGGTTATAGTTCGTGTAATGATCACAATGCTGAGAACAACTCTCAAGAAAATTCCACGCAAGATATCATACAAATTAAAAGGGGCGCAGAGCACTACATAAATTGCTTTGAAACTTTGACCGCTTTACATGGGGTATGCTATCTTACTCAAATTATCTTAATGTTGCATTGCCGTTGTTCTTTTTGTTACTGTAAAAAATGTGTTCGGTTAACTCGACTCTGCATGTTGCGACCAGCACAAAATATTTCCCATTACCCAATCACCTCGACCACCCTAACATTCTAGAAAACCCATGTGTTCTCTTCATGATAATCATAGCGTTTTTCGACATCAGTATACATAGGTCTTCGCAAAAATTCGTCTCTATGTAAGTATATAATAGCCTTACAGAAAAAGTAGAGAGGAGCATATGAAGTTTTCTCACCCATTTGCAGATATTCTTCTAAAGCATCAGAGACGGTGTCGTATTCTAATTTACAAATTGCAGAGGTACACTTCATCGATAGGGAAATGCCAACTTTTCTCATACAATCACTACTTTGTTTAAAATAGGGTGCATTATCAGTTAATTCACGAACAATGCGTATGAATAGTGATCGGCTCATTCAGAACCACTTACGGAATAATTTTTCATTATAACTTGAATTTTCAGAGAAGTAAGCGCCACCAGACGATCATGAGCGATATAACGATTTCTATCGTGTTTCGTGGGGTTTTGGAGGTTGTAGAAGTAAAAGCTTGAACAAGTATAACAACCTCTTTTAAAAATTCTAGATCGATACTACTAACTTCGTCTTCATCATCCGAGAATGTAAAAAACAATGATCGGAATCCATTGTTTGAGTTGAGAAGATTAGAATATGTATATAAAGGTTGGATTTGAAAGTGTGTATAAAAATAGATAAGTATTAAGGTATATACAGGGTAAGTTTATTTAGTATTTTAAAGATTTATTTATTTATTTTTTGAAAATTGCCAAACGGTCAAAAAGATAGTTGTTGGGGTGTTTTTTTGTGCCACACGAGTCGATCCTAATATCAACCAACATGAGACGCGTCGAGAGGGGGTAATTGGGGGGGGGGGGGTAGACTTGTCGGCTAATGGGGGTGACTGAGCAAGAACGACCATCCAGTACGGATGGTCTTACTTCCATTTATTCATTTAGTTTGTAGTAAAAAAAAAATTATTGGGTAAGGGGTTACCCTGGTGAATTTTATTAAAGAATAATAAAACAATACAATGAAAGTTCAAAAACCAATAGTGAGTATAAAAGCCTATAAAGATGAATAGATCATAAAACATCCATATACGAACCACATCATCCGAATTCTTCATATTGAGTGACATTAACTTTAACCGAGTTGTTGAGAAGATTAACTCAATGATTTGATCAACTTGGCGCACCTTCTTCTTGAAGAGCCTATTATTTCTTTCTTGCCAAATGTAGTAAATCGTAGCATCGAAAAGAACTTTAGCCACAACAACTTGAGCCAGCCTTTTGTGAGCACTAGACTGGATGGTATTAACAACCGACCTCCAAGTGTTTCCAATATCAGGAATGCAGATTAGAATCTTCACCTTTTGCCATACCTGAAGGGAGATACCACACTCGAAGAACAAGTGTGAAAGAGAGTCACGAACGATGTTGCAAAGCGGGCACTTCATGTCTTCCAAACTAACTGAATCCGCTACTTCCCATGCTCGAATCTTGTCTTGAGTCTTCAGCTTTTCACCAATAAGTAACCATACAAGAAATGCATGGCGGGGGATGCATTGCGAGAACCAAACAACATCGAACCATTCAACCTCAGGAGCACAAGGACGAATGGCTTGCCAAGCTTGAACAACAGAAAACTTAGAAAGATTTCCCTTCATATCTTTCCACCAAACTTTATCCTCTACATCATTGACCGTAAGAGGAATAAAGGAATTTAGTACCGGATATTTATTATTCCATTCGATGGGCCACGTCCACTGGGAGTCACACATCAGGTCTTGCACCTTACTGTTCGACGTGAAACCCCCCGTATATATATATATATCACGACGAGTAATGAAAGAATCAAGGGGGCCTTCATCATGCCATTTATCAAACCATGCCGACGTTTGGTCACCTTTTCCTACAACATGGAAGAAAAAACACCAAACCAAAGGTCTCATTTGAAGAATTTTCCGCCAACCATAACTAGAATCTGCTTTAATGGAACATCCCAAAAATTTCTTACTTGAAGACGGTTAAATGGATCCACTCATAACGTCTTCAAGTTTGTAGTAAAATTTTCTAGACCTTTTTTCGGACAGTAACTAACTATTTCACAATAAGCATGATTTTTTTTTTATTATTATTATTATTATTTTTTTTATTTTAATCAAGAAACATAATACAACATAAACATAAAGCTGAAATGGACACTCCATTTGCAGCATCAAATAATCCCATATTCACCCATTAAGCACTAATACCATAGCTCCATAACTACATTTCCCACCCAAATCCCCACCATGAACAATCAACCATTATCCACAATGAACAATAAGCAGGAATTAAAACTGCAACAATTTGGTTAAGAGCATTTTTACATGTGAGGTACTATTTGACACAAGTGTTTGATAATATTTATTTTTAATTAAATAAATTCAATTTCTAGTTATATTTGAGGTAAACAGTTTATAATTGAAGCAAACTAAAAAGTTATTAAATTGAGCTTTTATATTTTGTAAATGATATGTTAAGTTCATGAATTGCTTCTTGTTGGAAATGAGTATTTTTAAAACACGATATTCAGGGCCGTTGATTTGGAAAAAATTCCGGGTTAATGATGGTGACTTAAACTCAGTCCTCTTTTAAATGCGACAAAATACTATATTAAGTCATGTTGTATAACAAGTTAAAATGAAGCTTAGGTGTGATGCAGGAGTGGTGACCATTGTGGTTGAAATGTGAGAGGAGCGGTCTTGAAAAGCCTAAAAATAACTAAAAAAATGAAAATAAATGTGAGAGTGTGTAAGTCTTGGAAAGTGTAAAAATAACTAGAAAAAAGTACTATGAAAATATACTTTTGAGGGTGAATCATGTGATGAATTAATGGCTTACAAATACCCACAATCACATATGAACTCATTCAGGTAAAGTGGTTATGTTCCATGTTTGCGAGTTTTAGGTTCTTCGTTTGTGGTGAAATGAATATGTTTTGTGTTTGTGTCTATGTATTTGGGTTCTATTGTCATATCAATGTGTAGTTTTTTTTTAAAAAAAAAAAATGTGTTTAATGCATCTTTTATGGTACTTGATCGGTTTCATTTATCCAAATCACAACCTCTAATCCGATTGCATTTATATCATGTTTTTACGAGATTCGTTTGAGCCATTTTTATATAATTATCCGATTGCATTTATATCCTGTTTTTACAAGATTCGTTTGAGCCATTTTTATATAATTTTGACAAGTTTCATTTTACCAAAATATTGTCATTTGATCCAATTGCATTCATTTTGCCAAATTTGTCTTCTAACTTCTAAGGGGGCATTTTGTTCGCTGTAATTCATTGTAATATGTTGTAATTGTAATTTAAATTACATTACAATCGTGTTTGGTTGGCAGGGAGGAAAGAATTGTAATTCAGATTACATTACGGTGACTGTTTAGTTTGCGTTATAATTGTAATTCAGTCAGTACAATTACACCAAGTGATGTAATACAAATTACACAGGAAATTTGATGGAAAGTTTTGAATTACGTAGTAATTCAGAATTTTTTATACTTTAAAACATTATTATTATTATTATTATTATTATTATTATTATTATTATTATTATTATTATTATTATTATTATTATTATTATTATTATTATTATTATTATTATTATTATTTTTCATTGAAACCAAGGAAATTACATGAAATTAGAGGGGAGTCTAGACACAATCTGTGCTCCCACTCCTTTTTGAATGCACAAACTAACTCGATGAAAAATAAAAGCACCGCTCTTGACATTGTTAGAGTGGCTGCAGGCAATTGCCCCGACGCGCGAGAGTGTATTCAAAGCTTCCACATCAAGTTCCCCAAATGTGGAAAAAGCGAAAGGAACGAACTTGTATCCATTGTCTTCACACTTGGACGCATACTTCTTCCTTTTCTTTTCCACAGCATTACACAACGCTGCCCCAGGAGCCCATGCCGTTACTCCATTACCAGCAAACGGAGAGACCCCAGTCACATCCAGATATGCGTCCTTACCTTGGAACCAGTTAAACAATAGCACATCTGCAGGCCGTAATTCTCTCCCTTCCTCTGAAAGAAATCCCATTGGAGCCTCTTTACGCACCATTCGGTTAAACAATTATTATTATTATTATTATTTAGGGGTGTGCACAGTTCGGTTTGGGTCGGTTTTTGGCTAAAACTGACCGAACCGAAATGTTCGGTTTTTATATAACCCAAAACCGAAACCGTTAGGTTTTTGGCGGTTCGGTTTTTTCGGTTTTTCGTCTGTTTCGGTTCGGTTTTTCTGGTTTCTAACCGTTTATATTTGGGCATGACAAATTTATACCAATAAACTTGTATTACATAGAAAATTGGTTATTCTTATTTACTTTTTTTTCTTTTTTTTTTTTTTTTTGTCAATGTAAGCATAATAATATTTATTCCATAATTCTATAATTACACACATATAGATGAGACACACACATGTAAATAAACACACACATAGTATTATCATCGTTATATATTTATTGATATATTCTCAAGTAAACACACGACACAACAAACACTCATATAAATATAAAAGTTAAAATAAATATATTATATATCTACCCACAAAATGAATATAAACTTATAAATTTGATTTATTTATTTATATTATATTAATCATATATTTTTATATAATAAAATCGGTTCGGTTTGGTTTTACGGTTCGGTTTTTGGACGAAAACCGAAACCGAACCGTATATTTCGGTTTTTGAAAAATTAAAAACCAAACCATCGGTTTTTAGTTTCGGTTGGTTTTTTCGGTTTTCGGTTCGGTTTCGGTTTTTTCAGTTTTATTTGCTCACCTTTATTGTTGTTGTTGTTATTATTATTATTATTATTATTATTAGTACTATTATTATTATATACATATTAAAATAACAATAATAATAATTATTATTATTTATATTCATTTTTATTATTTTTATTAATATTATTATTAGTATTAATATTATTTATTAATATTATTATTTATTAAAATTATTATTATTATTATTTAGGGGTGTGCACGGTTCGGTTTGGGTCTGTTTTTGGCTAAAACCGAAACCGAACCGTAATGTTCGGTTTTTATAGAACCCAAAACCGAAACCGTTCGGTTTTTGGCGGTTCGGTTTTTCCGTTTTTTTCGGTTCTAACCGTTTATATTTGGGCATGAAAAATATATACCAATAAACTTATATTACATAAAAAATTGGTTATTCTTATTTACCTTTTTTTGTCAATCTAAGCATAATAATATTTATTGCATAAACCTTTAATTACACACATATAAATAAGAAACACACATGCAAGGGAACATATATATAGTATGATCATCGTCATATATTTATTGATATATTCTAAAATAGACATACGACACGATAAACACACATATAAACATAAACGTTAAGATAAATATATTATAAATATACCAACAAAATGAATATGAGTTTATAAATTTGATTTATTTAGTTATTTATTCATGTTATATTAATTATATGTCATTATATAATAAAATCGGTTCGGTTCGATTTTTACGGTTCGGTTTTTGGACGAAAACCGAAACCGAACCGTATTTTTCGGTTTTTGAAAAATTAAAAACCGAACCATCGGTTTTTAGTTTCGGTTTAGTTTCGGTTTTGTTTGCTCACCCCTATTATTATTATTATTATTATTATTATTATTATTATTATTATTATTATTATTATTATTATTATTATTATTATTATTATTATTTTATTATTATTATTATTTTTTTAAATTTTATACCTATCACTTTATTAGAACCATGAAAGATTTACATAAAATTAGACGGGAGTCTAGATACAATCTGTTCTCCCACTTCTTTTTTAATACAAAATTTAACTCGATGAAAAAAAAAACACCACTCTTAACATTATTTGAGTGACTAATAACAATAGACTTAATACGTGAAAGTGTATCCAACACATTCACATCGACAGATTTCATTATTATTATTATTATTATTATTATTATTATTATTATTATTATTATTATCATTATTATTATTAAAAATATAATAATTTTTATATCATTATTTATGTTATTTTATTTATATTTATTTTTAGTAATATTATTATTATTTATTAAAATTAAAATTATTGTTTATTTTATTATTATTATCATTTCATTATTATTATTATTAATTATTACTGTATTTTTTGAATATTAAAATAATAATAATAGTATTTTTTCATATTATTATTATTATTATTATTTTTATTATTATTAATATTATTTATTATTATTATTATTTTTTTTTATTATTACTTATTAATATTATTTATTATTATTATTATTATTCTTTTATTGTTATTATATATTATTATATTATTTTTAATTATTATTATATTAATTTTTAAGTTTTTTATAAAAAAATTTGAATTACATTGTATTGCGAAGTAACCAAACACATCGACAGATTTCATTAATTATTACAAAACATTTCAACTCTTTGAATTACAATTACAATTCCTTCATAAGATTACAACTCTTTTAAAAATATTTTGTGAACCAAACGACCCCTAAGTGAGTTTGAGAAGTTGCCATTTTAAGAGCACATTAAAATTTGAGGTTCTAATGAAAGATGAAAACAAGAAATCTAATGACGTGCTATAACTTGACATATTTATAAACTGTTAGATAATTATGTTTACCAATGTTGTTATTAGATCAAATTTCAAAATAAGTAGCTTTGTTTTGATACATCAACTTCAATATTTTATTTGAATAGGTAGCTCTAAAATGAAAAGCTGATTCATGAAGCTTTTAAATATTTTGGAGCGTTAAAACATAAAATTACTGTTAACAACTTATAATTACATTTAACAGTTAATATACCAAACACTTTTATTAAAAAAAATATCCAACTTATAGCTCATGTTAATAGTTTTACAGTTTACAGCTTATATTTTACATCTTACAGCTTATAACTTATATTTTGATCTAAATTTATTAACTAAACTGTCTAAAGTCTAAACACTTACAAAAAGTTTGATTACTGTTGTTTTTTATTCCAATACCTTTGTACCAAACACACCCGATGGGCTTATTTGCACCGACCGACCGGTACCAAATTAAATTAAAAAATGTAATAAGAAAAGAACAAAGGTAAATAAAACAAGGCCATTGTTAGGGTTTGGTCATGGCTCGCACGTGGAGAAGGTAACTACTACTTCTTCTTCTTCTTCTTCTTCTATCAATTGTTTTATTTTGACATTCATTATTATTAATTGTAATTTTTTATTTATTCTGGTGATCAACAGTAAGCATTATTGTCCACCACCATTCGGGACTAACAAGATTGTACCAATTAAGAATGCTGCTGACGTAAGATTTCATTTTCTTTAAATATCTGCATAAAATGAATTTTTGTTCTTATGTTAAGGATTATTAGATTATACTATAAGATTTTGATATATTTATATATTTATGTTGACATAGTTAAACAAAGTATGTTGTTAGACCATGTCAAAAGTTAAATTAGTCATATGTTTTATTAGGTATTAAGTGATTGCATTTCATTACAACAATACCCAATTCTCAACCCACACCCGAGGCCCGAGGGAGACCACCTACAAATTTCATGCTAAACTTACACTAAATGGATGAGGTTTTCCTTGTTCACGTTCCCTCGGGAGGGCACCCGGATATACTATACGCGGTCTAACCCCGTGACCGTCTTTGACTTAGACTAAACTTAGTTGCAATTACATAAAAGTTAAAAAAATAATAATAAAAAAAAATAGTCAAGCTGAGCGGGTTCGCTTGACCACACTGGAGCATGCATAGCTCTGCTCTTGCATTGGACGTTACCAGCAACAAGAAATATGCATTTCAGATTATGTATCTACACATATAAACCATACTTTTTTTTCTGACTTCTTAAGTTTCCGAACACTTGTCTCGCTATCCTTTTTAGGCATATAATCAGGCACATAAGTTAGTCATCCTAATTGCATACCTATATCTAAATAGGAGTTTATCTGTTATTTCTTGATCTCATTCTTATTCTCATGGGATTTTGCTCAGGTGAGTTGCGTAACTGGAAGCACGAATGTGAGGGATCCTATTTCCAAAAAGAGAAAGACTGAGGACGGAAATAGTATGCATTCTGTATTGCTTTTGTCCAATTTCCTATTGATGTTATCAGTGCAAAGAAAATTAGCTAGTTTAGCAGTTTGTTAACCTGTCTTTGTTTTTTGTTTAATAGGGGTTGCATCTGATGATGCAAAGGATTATAATGAACCTGTTTCCAAGAAAAGAAAGACCGTGCGCGATAATGGTATGCGTGTTTTTCTATGGTCCCATTTCTCTAGTTCTGTGCTATAAAAAATAACAAGTCATAGTGTTCTTTAATCTGTCCTTGATACTGTTACAAAGAAGATTTTTGTTCTTCCGATATGTAGAAACTATACTTATACAAGTTCTGAAATGTGAAAATGTCGGTTAACTACACTAGAGATTTATAAAGCGCAACATACATTATATGTATTGATAATTGTATAATCGTACTTTCAGTTATATGTGAAGGGTATGCCATATACTCTTGTTTTTTACCGGATATCTGCTAATTCAAGGAAAGAATATATTTTAATCTGTATTTGATATAAAGAGTAACCTTTTTCTAGGTCACTATGGCTCAGCATGTTTTACTGTGAGATTGATGCTTTCATCAACTGCTTTTTTATGTTTCGTACTTTGTGGATTAGTCGTCCAAAAGGTCGGAAACTATACAACAACAACAACAACAACAACAACAACAACAACAACAACAACAAACCCAATCCCACCGGGGTAGGGTATGGGAAATGGTCAGAAACCATGGTTGCCCAAAAACAAAAACTAGGTTGAGCAGTTTTACCCAAATATACAATCATAATAGGTTGTATTGGTGAATCCAATGTAACTAGTATCCTATGTCTGGGTTTCAAATTTTGTTACGAGAAGACTCGTATGACTAAAGTAGAGGTTTGGTGTTTTTGTGGGGGCTATTTATTGTTAGATTGGTTATATGGTTCCAATAAAAGGCTGTCTCTTATAGTTTTTCCAGCGCATCTTAGTACTTTTGTGATTGTTCAATTTAGAAATCTTAAGAGCTAGGATTGTTACATCTAAGATCAAATATTTTAGCAGATTCAAGTTTCTTGCAAATTCTTATTGAATGAGAATTGTGTTGCATGTCTAAAAGTCTCCCATGAGTTAATACATGGATGACAACTTGGTAAATTTCCCTTTTCAGTGTGCGAGCTTTCTGAGGATCTAAAGAGGGAACTCTCTAAACTCTACCGTGTTCCCTTGCAAGACGAGGATTGGACAAGTTGGTTGGAGTTTACAAACCATACTATAAGAGCTGGCGTATAAAATATATTAATATTTCTTTTTATCTTCGTATACATATACACATTTATCAACACACATACATGTTCATGACATATTTCATGTTTGTGGCAGACTGCACTTCGTGAAGTATCTAAAAAGTTGATTGAGCAAAAAAAAATATCAATTGGAGTTGATCATCCTTTTGTTCGTGTTATTGGTGAATTTGCTGTTGCTACCTTCAACAAGCTGCGTGAGATGGTATGGTTCCCTTCCACCTGCTATCGACTATCCTACTATTGGGACTCCCTATGTTTTCATTAACAACCTTTTTACTTGTAAACATATTTGTGTTGTTAGCTTGTCAAGAAAGGTGACCACAACAACATTCGTGATTTTGAAATTATGGAGTGCCAATACTTGCATATGAGAGTTCCCAAGCATTATTTCATCTACATGACTATAGAGGCATTCGAAAAAGGGAAGCTTGGTGTCTATGAGGCCAAAATTGTTTGCTATACAGACGATGGTCGGAGAACTTTGACCAAGTTTGTCCTTACTGATCGCAGACCAGTTGGTATGTGACTAATTCTGAGCATATCATTTCTTGATTTGGTTATTACACGCTATGTATAATTTGGGGTGCTGCATATCATATGCACTTTTTTCTCTTATAAGTTGAAACAGTTGATAGAACTGCCAATTTCAACTCTCTTACTGACCACACAAGTATTTATAAGATTCAAAGTAAAGATCAATACACTTTTTAAAGGTCAAACCATTACCCAATCCCCCTACCTGCCCATTTTAGAAACTCTGCTTATTCTTATAACCTGATAGCATTTTCGTTTGCTTGTGTTCATATATGCTGCACATATGACTCCTTTCACCTTGTTTATGAATTACAACATAGATTTCAACTAGGTTATAGCTTTTTTTCCCTCTCCTTCTGTGTTGTAATGACTTATCTTGCATGTAGGTAAGAAAGCAATGGCAATGTCTCCTTTGTCTCGCCTGATATCCATATACAAAAGTGTGGAAGGTTAGTCTTTAATGTATTTATTTACTAGTTCATAAGGTCAATTCAAGATTTTGCATTCATCAGGTGCGTTAAACTTGGTGGTGTTTGCACCTTATGGTTAGGTTCCTGTTGCATTGTGTATTAACAATGGGGTTTGTGTGCAGGTCTGGAAAAAGACATAGAGACCTACATGAAAACAGCACAACAATCTAAGAAAGGTTTTTATTCTTCCTTTGATGTGGTTTATGCTGTGAAATCGAAATCCCACTCGTTAAATATATTTTATTTTATGTTGTGATAAATAAACTTCCCCCTTTTCTATATCACGATTTCAACTGGTTACTTGCATTCCTTCAAGTTGCTCGTCTTTACATTTTTCAAAAATTATGAATACGAACAATAATCTTTGTGTGAGTCATCTGTTTTTTTATATATGTTATTAGTATCTAAGCTTTATGTATGTGTGATAGATTTTATCCAATTAGTCCCTGAGGTTCTTTTAAGCCACATACTTGATTTCTGTGGTGTTCTTTATATACATGTATAACTATTTAGATCTGTGGTATCAACACCATGTGATTACTGAAAGCACCCCCTACACTCTAAACTCAGGTCTTTATTATAGGGCACCCTTCCAAATTGGGTTGTCATTATCTCTTTAAAATTTTGTCTTTTTGGCTGTAAAGGTGAGGAGAACGGCAATGTAGCAGCTGAGTTGTGTCGCCTGAAAAAACACTATAAGAAAGCTATTGAAGGTTAGAATTTGAAATGTTAATACCCCTATGATTTTTATATATGATAACATCTGACTCCTGAGGGAAGGTCTTTGACCATATTATAATCTTTCAAATGGAGGGAAGAATTGTGTCTTAACAATTTTTATTTTTTATTTTTCTTATTTTTTATTTTTTGTTAATCTGTTATCCACCTTCTTACAAAAGAATTGCACTGTCTTGCTTACACAACAGGTCTTGGCAAAGTGCTTTCTCGAGACACTCAAGCACCAGTTCGCAATCCTACTACTAATCGAGGTTAGCCTCTAAGCTTATCCTATATTAATAGTTTTCTTATATCTTTATGGATAGTAAGTAGTGGTGGCAATCTTGTGAAGGGGCTGATTTGGGTTATGTATTATCTCAATTAATAAATTAGCTAAAAAGGGTAAAAATAAAATATTTATGTGTAATTTAATCTTCTTAATTTATCACTAAAATGAACAAAAAAAGTAGTTGTAGGTAAACCGAACACGACCCCTCTCAAACTATAATATTACAGTTCTCTTTCCGCTCTGTTTGCTAGCTTAGACAGACAGTAGTGCCCCTTTGGCTTATTCTGAATTTTGTGTCTCGATTTTGAATGTTTTATTTCAATCTACTTGTAGATACAGGCGGGATGGTGCGTAGAACCAAGGGCACTACTTGTAAGGGTTATGACTACTACAACCCTTTAAGAGGTTAGTTGTTTATAGTGGTAAATACAATATGAAGTGGCAGATTATCATGAATCCTGATATAGTTTATAAATTTCATTTTCAGAATTTGGAATCTCCTTGCTTTGGTGATGCCTGTGGTTTAAGTTGGTGTAGAAGAAATTTGTAGGGTTAGGACGTGAATATAACAATACTTTTGGTCTTACATATGCTTACCATTCATAGTGGAACATATGTGTCACTATTGCGCAACACTAACTAGGGATCACTTAATGATTGGTCGGCCACTGGAGTTGATTAAGTGTCTGATCTTCTATGCAAACACATATCGGTTTTGGAATTTGTTAGGCTCTTGAGAAGCCGATAAGATGTGCTAATGACCATTTACTGCGTAATTCAAATTAAAGATCTAAATGTATGGTGTTTAAATTGCTATTTCATATTGTTAACTGCGTAATTCAAAAATATTACTTACTCAGTAATATAAATTGTGTGTAACATGTGCGTGGGTGTATGTAGACAAACGTACCTCTCCGACCTAGATTTCGAGTGTGATTATGAGCTGATTTTATTTACATATACTTTAGCAAGATCATATATTAAATAATGAAATACTTGTCTTATCATCTCTTGAAACCATAATTTATTCTTAAGGAGGTACAATTAAAGTTTCACAACTTAGAGCAAGAGGTGTGGTCTCGTTGTGAACCCTCGTCGTCTGACGTGAAGCTCGCCACCACACCGGGTTGGCCTCGTTGAGGCTCGCCGTTGGTTAGCTCCTCACGCAGACGACGAGCATGAAGCCTGACACACGAACTATATTTGTGTTTTATGTTTGTGTTTGTGTGTGTGTTTTTTTTTTGTTCACATCTGTAAATGCGTGTGTGTGTGTTTTGGAGAAGAAGACACTTTTTTTTTTTTTTTTTTTTTTTTTTTTTTTTTTTTTTTTTTTTTACGTTATTTTTAGTTGTGTGTAATATTTATTGTATTTTATTTTAGAGAGAACTGCAAAATACATCCCTGTGGTTTACAGGTTTTGTCATCTTACATCTCTGTCAGAAACTTTTGGCAAGATACATCCCCGTTTAGGCAAACGTTTGCCACTATACATCCCTCGTTTACATTGAGGACTAATAGTGCAATTTTTTTCTCCGTTATCTCTTAACGAGACATAAAATATTACACCGTTAGCCCTCGTTAGCCAAACGTTTGCGCCGTTAGTCCTCATTTTGAGTTTTTTTTTCCGTTTTTTTTACGTTTTATCCGTTTTTTGTCAATTTTTTCCCGTTTTTTATACGTTTTATCATTTTTTTTTACGTTTTTATCTTTTTTTTTTTTTTTTTTTACGTTTTATCCGTTTTTTGTCAGTTTTTTTCCCTTTTTTGTACGTTTTATCATTTTTTTTACGTTTTTATCCGTTTTTTGTACATTTAATCCATTTTTGTTAGTTTTTTTTTCCGTTTTTATACGTTTTATCAGTTTTTTTTACGTTTTTATCCGTTTTTTGTATGTTTTTTTTTCTCTTTTTTGTCGTTTTATCAGTTTTTTTTTACGTTTTATCCGTTTTTTGTATATTTAATCCGTTTATGTTTGTTTTTTTCCGTTTTTTATACGTTTTATCAGTTTTTATCCGTTTTTTGAACGTTTTATCCGTTTTTTGTCAGTTTTTCCCCTTTTTGTACGTTTTATCAGTTTTTTTTTAAAGTTTTTATCCGTTTTTTGTACGTTTTATCCGTTTTTTGTCAGTTTTCACCCCTTTTATCTATTTTTTGTACATTTTATCCGTTTTTTGTCATTTTTTTTCCGTTTTTTATACGTTTTATCAGGTGTTTTTTTTTTTTTTTTTTTTTTTTTTTTTTTTTTTTATATATATATATATATATATATATATATATTTTTATCCGTTTTTTGTACGTTTTATCCAGTTTTTGTAAGTTTTTTTTTTCTTTTTTGTACGTTTTATCAGTTTTTTTACGTTTTTATCCATTTTTTGTAAGTTTTATCCGTTTTTTTTGTCAGTTTTCCCCTTTTTTGTACTTTTTATCAGTTTTTTTTACGTTTTTATCCGCTTTTTGTACATTTGATTCATTTTTTGTCAGTTTTTTTTTTTCCGTTTTTTTTATGTTTTATCCGTTTTTTATACGTTTTATCCGTTTTTTGTCAGTTTTTTTTCCTTTTTTGTACGTTTTATATGGATTTTTTAACGTTTTTATCCGTTTTTTTGTACATTTAATCCGTTTTTTATCAGTTCTTTTTTCCGTTTTTTATACGTTTTATCAGTTTTTTTGTACGTTTTATCCGTTTTTTGTACGTTTTATCAGTTTTTTTACGGTTTTATCCGTTTTTTGTACATTTAATCCGTTTTTTGTATAAAAAAATGGAAAAAACTGATAAAACATAAAAAAGGGAAAAACTGATACCACGTAAAAAATGGAAAAAACTGATAAAAAATGGATAAAACATAAAAAAAAGGGAAAAAGGGAAAAACTGATAAAATGTACAAAAAAGGGAAAAACTAAAAAAAACGGATAAAACGTAAAAAAAACTGATAAAACGTATAAAAAAAAAGTGGAAAAAACTGACAAAAAATGGATTAAATGTACAAAAAACGGGTGAAAACATAAAAAAACTGATAAAACGTACAAAAAAGGGAAACAAAACTGACAAAAAACGGATAAAACGTACAAAAAAGGATGAAAACGTAAAAAAGTGATAAAACGTATAAAAAACGGAAAAAAATTGACAAAAACCAGATTAAACGTACAAAAAACGGATAAAAACATAAAAAAACTGATAAAACGTACAAAAAAGGGAAAAAACTGAGAAAAAACGGATAAAACGTACAAAAAACGGATAAAAACGTAAAAAAATTGATAAAACATATAAAAACGAAAAAAAACTGACAAAAACCGGATTAAAAGTAAAAAAAAACGGATAAAAAACGTAAAAAAACTGATAAAACGTACAAAAAAGGAAAAAAACTGACAAAAAACGGATAAAAACGTACAAGAAATGGGAAAAAACTGACAAAAAACGGATAAAACGTACAAAAAACGGATAAAACGTAAAAAAAACTGATAAAACGTATAAAAAACAAAAAAATTTGACGAAAAGTGGATAAAACGTAAAAAACGGATAAAAACTCAAAATGAAGACTAACGGTGCAAATGTTTGGCTAACGAGGGCTAACGGTGTAATATTTTCTGTCTCGTTAAGAGATAACGGAGAAAAAAATTGCACCGTTAGTCCTCATTGTAAACGTGGGATGTATAGTGGCAAACGTTTGCCTAACGGGGGATGTATCTTGCCAAAAGTTTCTGATAGGGATGTAAGATGACAAAACCTGTAAACCACAGGGATGTATTTTGCAGTTCTCTCTTTATTTTATTTTAAGTATTAATGAAATGAATTTAGTTTATTTAATGAAATGAATAAAAAAAATAAAGTTGTAAGTGGTGGACCCCAAATGAGTAGGTTGAAGTTAGTTATGAGTGAGGAGGGGTTAGTTGTGAAGAGGTGTTGGGGTGATGTGGCACCCGTGAGCCCCAAATGAGGAGGTAAAACTTCATTACCACACCTCTTGCTCTTACTGCAATTTCCAGTATTCAATTTTTTCATTATGTCTACTATTGATACAGTTGTGCAATTATTGTTTCCAAATTTGGATTTTATCTATGTCTACACGGTTTTGAATATGACTTGAATTGTGAAAGTTGATTTTAGTCATTATTTCTTGAGATTTTGTGATAGTCATGTGACTATGAAATTGTACAACTCTATTTTGTCTTTATAAAACTTATTTTACAGTTTTAAGATATACTTGTAATACAAATTTATATGATCAGTTAAATAATAGACAATAATAGACAATTATAATGTGTTAAAACTACAATTCATTGTAGGTGCTCGGTGCTCATCTTTACACTTTATTATACTTTTACTATTGATGGATTGGTTATAAAAATAAGTATTTTTCTTGGTCTTTGAAGATTCAACAATACATTTCTGGTCATAGTACTAAAGTTGGGACATAAGACTGTGTTATTGATGTCGTTTCTCAAACAATTTGGCTTTGTAATATGCATACTTCGTGAGTTGCATTTTCCACTTTGATGTTTGACCTTTGTGTATTATGATATTGTCAGTGCAATCTAATTCAATATACAGACCGAACATGCACATATATAAACTTACACACTTGTGAGGAAAGAGGTTACCTTCATTAGTAGGGATGGCAAAAGCACCCGAAACCGACGGGGAAAACCGAAACCCGAACCGGATGGGTCGGGTTCGGGGACTGTAACACCCTCATTTTTACAGACCGCAGTGGATGTTAGGTCTGGGGTATTATCTCATGGAATCACAGTCACAATAATAGAAAATGACTCGAAAAGAGACGTTTTTATAATATGAGTTATCATTCATTAAATATCAGAGTTTTATTAAGAAGAGGTCCCGTGAATCTAAGTGTGAAATGTTGTGTTTGAATGATAACGGGTTTGAAAGTCCTCTAGTGCCACTCCATGCCATAAGTTGTTTAGTTACCTAGGATACATGCTTAAAGAGTCAACCCAAAGGTTGAGTGATATTCATAGGTTTTAGTTAAAGATAGTTGAATACGAGTTTAGTAAGGCATGGGCTACGTTGTCATACACCCATGTAAAGTAGGTAGAAACGGTTTGTTTCAGTATCGTATGATCAGTACAATACAGAGGAAGAAGTGTTATTGCACTAAGCTCATGAAACCGAACGTTTAAGTCCGGGTCATGGGGTCTACAGACCAAACCATGAGGGGACGAGAAGGATAACTTGCCAAAGTTAATCCTTAGAGGTTTCAAGTATAGTACTTATTTGTTACCCGGCTGAGGTAAACCGACGGGAGGTGTCAAACTCCAATAGATCTATCAACTATACTCGCGTTCACTTGTGTAAAGCTCACAAGTGATTATGGCTCATGAATTTTAGTTATGTAATGGTGGCAGAAAGTAACACTCGTGCAATAACCAAAGAAAAAGACTTGTATTCGATTTAAAGAAAAGAGTAAGCATGTAACCCCCTCATAGGGTTTATAAAGCATTTAGAAAGAGTGAGGCTACGAACTCACATGGGCTTAAGGATGATGTGATTGATGTGAAAAGTGACTCAGGGATTAGACTGCTGACTTACGTATCCTAGGGGTAAGGTTTGGTGTGTGTGGGTATATGTCAAGTCCTAGTTATTGTTTTTAAGTTTCTCAAGTAATTACACTTAGGGTTTCTAGTTTTAGTTATAACATAGCACCGTTCGGGCCATCGTAATTTAGAAGTATATCTCCTCACATGAAGCTCCCTACTATTGTATTATACTGCCAACATAATACCGTTCGGACCATCATAATTCAGAAGTATATAACTCCTCACACGAAGCACCCTACTTAGTGTTAAGTTATTAAGTACTAGATTTAAATATAATGTAACACCATTCGGGCCATCATAATTCAATGGTCATATTGTAGTAAATGTTTGAGGAGTCAGGGCACTTTAAGTCGTAAACCCAGCAAACTCATCAAAACGAATACACAAATGAAACCCCTCACATGAAGCTCCCTATTATTGTGATACATTATATAAAAAGATAGTACTTTTATTTATTATGCAAATACTTCATTTTATACCCTTAAGTTTATAAGGTGACACTATTTATCCTCTAAGTTTATATATTTACAAAATCTACCCTATATATATATATATATATATATATATATATATATATATATATATATATATATATATATATATATATATATATATATATATATATTAAGTTTTAACTTCCTAGATTATTTAAATTTAGTCCTTATACTTATATACTTTAGAGAAATGACAGAAATGACCCTTAGACTTATAAGTTTTCAAATATTACCATTTATACCCCTAACTTCATAACTTTTATGAATCTAGTCCTAAACGTTTATAACTATATTAACTTTTATCCTTAGGTTATATAACTTGGAAAAATAGGTCCTTATACTTAGTACTTCTAAGAAATGTCAAAAAAAGTCCCTAGACTTAGTATTTTTAGAAAGTTACCATATATACCCCTATGCATGCATACTATTGCAAAACTAGTCCTAAAATCATGTAAACTATATTTTTATAAAACAAGAAGTTTTCCTAGCTTATGACTAAATAATATAGGCTTATTAAAGTAACCTAGATCAGCTTATGGCTTATGAAAAGGGATTATAGCATGCAAATAGCAACTAGTTTAAAATTAGGGTTTTAAAATGAAAAGGTTTAAAAGAAAATGATCAAGGCTTAGGCAAGGGTTACTAGGTGATCTAAGACAACTAATATATATCCTAGGACAGTACCTAAGTCATTAGAACTAGTGAAAGGGCTTACTTGATCAAAAGTGGGGCGTTAGGGGTGTTTAGGGTTTCTCGGCTAGTTTCTACTTCGACAAGGGTTCTAGGCCTAATGTTCGCGACTCCTAAGCTTACTAGGGGCCTTATAATACTGCTAGGACTTAGATAATTGAGGTGGAAAAGAGAATAAGGGATGGTTTGAAAGAATGGGAGTTAAGGGGTATTTATAGGGTACGGTTTGAGTATTTACCAAGAAATGGATGGTGAGGTGTCGTGAGCAGTAGGGGGAGATTCATGGATGCTAGAGGTGACTAAGGAAGTCTAGGGAGTAGGTAGTGGGCTGAAGAGGAGGTGTAGGGGTTGTTTGTGGTGTAAAATGGCTTAAAATGGCAAGTAGCTTACAAGTAGGTGCATAAGCTACTTGTAAGCTACAATGGAGGTGCTAGGTTGGTTGCTTAGGGTTACAAGGAGATTCATAAGTTGCCTTGTAGGTTTCTTGGGTCGTTTGAGGTGCTTAAGGTGCTAGTTTAGTCTTAGTTTTAGGCTTAATCTAGGTTTAGGGTTAAGTTTAGGATTAGGGTTTTAGATTAAGGATTAGTACCTATATTAGGGTCCTAAGAGTGATTAGTGACTAGAATTAATGTTTAGGGATCATTTCCTAGGTGGTGGTAGCTTATACTAAAGAATCGGGAAGGCTTTGACCTAGTTTCGGGACCTAAATGACCTAATTTTGCTTAGTGATAGATTAGGGTCTAGCTTAGGGTTTAGTGCCTAGATTAGTGTCCTATGAGTGTTTAGTGACTAAGATTAAGACTTAGGAGGCTTATACTAAGTGGTGGTAGCCTATGGTAAAGATTTGGGAAGTTTTAACCTAGTTTTGGGACTTGTAAGGCCTAGTTATGGTTTTGTGTTTAAGAGATGTGGAAAACTAGAATGGAGGTTGAATAATTTACCGCTTTTTAACTTATTTTTACTTTGAAAAGCTTTATGTGTAATCAACGAATCTAACTAATTAACAGTAATTAATATGCAAGTATAAAGAAAGAAACGATCAAACCACAACACAATTGTTTATCGTGGTTCGGCTACAAGGACTCTTTTTCCTTGCCCTACTCCACGCCTCGAGTTTCCAACTCGAGAGTTTCAAGAACTAGTCAACAAGCTCCTTTCACCGGTGGAGAAACCCTTACAAACGTCACTTACACTTTATCCGGGACAAAGCTAAATACCGGGTCCTAGTTCAAGGTAGAACCAACCTAACGTCGCCTATCCACTATTTCCGACACTAAGCTAGATGTCGAGTTCTTTTACAAGGGTACAACCACTCCCGTCACACTATATATTTTAAGGCCTAAAATACTAACCGATCACTTCAATACAAGATACAAATGAAGTATAAACTATAAGAGTTTGCACAATACAAAGCTCACAAGTTCTTGCAACGTTGAGTTGAAACTTATAACTTCTCGGATGAACTTGTGAACTTCTTAGCTACAAAAGAGAATCACACAAGTGAGTTGCTACTGAGTTAGATAAGAGTATTGAGAGTATGCATGTGTTAATACAAATATCGCCTAAAAACGTTATTTATATTTTACGATCTTTGCTAAGTTTTGTTAACGACAAAATGTAAACTTTAGTTTCTAAGTAAAACATAATCTTAGTTTTAAAGACTTCAATAAACTAGACTTTTGCTACATTTTACATTTCATAAAACACAACACTTTTTATTTGTTAAAATAGAAATGTCACATCACATTTATGGCAAGTTTTGTCAATATACATTTATGGAAAGAAAGTGTGTTTGACTAACTATATGTTTGCTTGCAAGTTTTGTGTTTGACTAGGTGTAATGAGATGTGACATTGTTTGGTTTGCAAGATTTATTGCAAAACCAACTGCAAGCCCGGCGAAACCCTGGGGGTACACGGGCAGAACCCATCTAAGGGTTCCGCCATATCCGCCAGGCCTGCAGAAGGCTTTGCTATAAATACTAAGCCACAAGTTTGATTTTTGGCTGATCACTCTACATTATATTCTCACACATTCATTCATTCTTTCATCTAACCCTTTAACATTTCATATGTGAAGTTTCTTTTTATAGCAAAGAGATTCACGAGTTCATAAAAAGTTACAAGTATTCAACACAACGTTGCAAGACTTGTTAGCTTATCATTATGTAGACTTGTGTAGTTTACACTTCATTTGATTGTGTATTTTCAGTAGTGATCGGTTAGTACTTTAGTCCTCAAAATACAAAGTGTGACGGGAGTTGTTGTACCCTTGTAAAGAACTAACGGGAGTGGTTGTACCCTTGTAAAAGAACTCGACATCTAGCTTAGTGTCGGTAAACGTGTATAAGCGACGTGTAAGGTTTTCTCCGCCGGTGAAAGGAGCTTGTTGACTAGTGAAAGAAACTCTCGAGTTGGATACTCGGGGCGTGGACGTAGGGCAAGGAAAAAGAGTCCTTGTAGCCGAACCACGATAAATACTCTTGTTGTGGTTTGATCGTTTCTTTCATTTACTTGCATGTTATATATTGTGTTGTGTATATATCTTTGATCAAACGGAAAGTTTCAAAGCTAACTAAACAAGTTAAAAAGATTTTAAACGGTAAACTATTCAACCCCCCCCCCCCCTTCTAGTTTTCCACAATTGGCATCAAGAGCTACGTTACTCAAGCTTTTAAAATATATTGTGTTTTAAAACTTGAAACGATCCATGGATTTTGAAAATTACAAAGAAGGGCAATCTATGCAAAGACCACCACTTTTTGAAGCAAATGGTTTTATATATTGGAAAAACCGTTTTGAAACTTATGTGAGATCTAAAGATATAGATTTATGGTATATAATCATTTATGGTGATAATATAGTTACTAATATTAAAGATGATGATCAAAAGAAATTGATTGGTAAAAATAATGAAGCTAAAATGATGCTTTACAATGCTTTGCCTAAGAAAGAATATGAAAGAGTCTTTATGTGTAAAATCGCCAAAGATATTTGGCAATCTTTAATTGTCACTCATCAAGGAAACTCACAAGTTAAAGATAACAAAATTGATCTTCTTGTTCAACAATATGAACAATTTGTTATTTTCGAAGATGAGATTATTGATAATGCTTTTGCTAGGTTTAACACTATTATTACTTCACTTAAAGCACTTGATGAATCTTTTTGTAGTAAGAACTTTGTCAGGAAATCTCTTAGAGCACTCCATCCGAAGTGGAGAGCAAAAGTGACGGCAATTGAAGAATCAAAAGATCTTTCAAGCATGTCACTTGACGAGCTAATTGGAAACCTCAAAGTTCATGAAATGGTAATGGAAAAAGATTCGGAACTAGTTAAAGGCAAGAAAGAAAAAGTTAAGTCCATTGCCTTGAAAGCTAGAGTCCAATCAAATGATGATGAAGAATCTACTTCGGATAGTGATGATGAGGAATATGCTATGGCCGTTAGAGACTTCAAGAAGTTCTTTCGTAGAAGAGGGAAGTTTGTAAGGCAACCTAAAGATGACAAGAAAACTTCCCAAAAAGATCGTGATGATAGGAAAGGAATGGTTGAAAGAAAATGCCATAGGTGTGGAGACACAAGTCATCTTGTAGGAGAATGTCCAAAACCACCCAAGAGCAAACCTCAACAAGCTTTTGTGGGTGGTGCTTGGAGTGACTATGAAGGAGATGACGATGAGCCAATGAATGATGATATTGCTCTCATGGCTCACAACTCAAATGAGGTATTCTCCGACTCATCTTACTCCTCTATTGATGATGACACTTTACAAAAAGAATATAACAAACTTTGTGAATTGAGCTTAAAAATCATAAACAAAAATAAATTTTTGAAAACTAAAAAGGAGTTTTTAGAAAATGAAGTTTATGAGTTAAAAGAAAAAGCTAAGAGATTAGAAAAGAGTAAAGGTATTGACACATCTTGCAAATCATGTGAAGAGCTTAAACTTGAAGTTGAGAAACTTAAAATTACTCAAAATGATTTAATAAAACAAACCACAAAGTTTAAGAAGTTCGATAAGAGCATTTCTTGTGCGGATGAAATTATGAAACTTCAAAAGTCACCCTTTGATAAAACAGGACTAGGATTCACGAAAATAGAAACTTCAAAGGGTCAAACGAAACAAGAAAAGAATGCACAAGAAACTAACAAAACTGCTACAGTAGCCCGCGGAACAGACGGAACCCAATCCAGGGTTCCGCCCGTTGGACCCGAAGGTTCCGCCAGGTCTGCTGCAACAGTAACACCATCCACATCGGATCGTTCAAAATGTGTTAAAGTTACATATAAAAATGGAACAAAACCTGCTTTTAAAACTGGAGTAGGACTTAGTAAAAATGAATTTAGAGCAAAGACTACTCAACCAAGACCTAAGACTCCAATTCCCAAACGCCCCTTTCCAAAGAGCAACTTCAACGCTCGACCAAACTACCAACATGTTTGGAACCAAAACACTCATGGACATTACCAAACTCCAAATTACATGTCATGGAACCCTTATGTTCTATTTTCATACTTGGAACAAGTTAATGGTATGCTTAACCAAAATGGACCCATGAGAAATTGGGGACCAAATGTTTGAGTGTTTTTCATAAAATAGGTGTGGCTCAAAGTTTGTTTGGAACCGGATGAATGGATTAAAGATAGCGGTTGTTCAAGGCACATGACGGGTAACAAAAGCCTCTTCACTACTTATCACAAATGTGACGGAGGTAATGTTACGTTTGGTAGTAAAGCTAAGAGCAAAATCATCGGAAAAGGTACAATCTCTCATGACTCCCTTTTTATAGATGATGTAGCTTATGTTGATAACTTATGTTTTAATCTCCTTAGTATTAGTCAACTTTGTCGTAATAAGTATAATGTCCTTTTTAGTACGGAAGTAAAATACTTAATGATGGTATAACCATAGCCAAAGGTGTCCTTAAGAACAATGTATACATCATGAAGATGGATCCAACATCTAGAGACAAACTTTGTCTTACCTCATTAGATGAATCTTCAACTTTATGGCATAGACGTTTAGGACACGCTAACATGAGACTAATCCAAAACCTCTCCTCCAAAGACTTAGTTCGAAACCTACCTAAGTTGAAATATGACCAACACTTTTGTGATGCTTGCAAAGTTAGTAAACAAGTCCATAGTAGCCATAAGGCTAAAAACTTGGTTTCTACATCTAGGTGTCTAGAACTTTTGCATATGGATTTATTTGGTCCATCCGCTATACAAAGTTATGGAGGTAACTTCTACACTTTGGTCATAGTTGATGATTACTCAAGATATACTTAGACAAAATTTTTGAAAAGTAAAAATGAAGCTTTTGATAAATTTGAGATTCTAAGTAAGAAAATTCAAAATCAAGTAGGGTCTAATATTGTGTCTATTAGAACGGATCACGGTCGTGAATTTGATAATGAATTTCAATTTGGAAACTTTTGTGATATTAATGGTATTACTCATAACTTTTCGGCTCCACGTACCCCTCAATCTAATGGTGTAGTAGAACGTAAAAACCGGACATTGCAAGAGATGAGTAGAACAATGCTTAATGAACAAAACATTCCACAAAAGTTTTCGTGTAATGCCGTTGACACATCAACGTACATTTTAAATCGAGTCTTAATTAGACCATTTTTGAATAAAACTCCTTATGAACTATATAAAAGTAAAAAGCTCACATTAGGATACTTTAGAGTGTTTGGGAGTAAATGTTTCATTCTTAACACCAAGGATTATCTCACCAAATTTGACCCAAAGTCTTATGAAGGTGTATTTCTTGGATATTCACAAAATAGTAAAGCTTACATTGTTTTGAACAAAGAAACCTTAAGAGTCGAGGAATCGTTGAACGTAACATTTGACGAGAGTCCACCTCCCTCTAAGACATCACCTTTGGTAGATGATGACTTAGTTGAAAGCCAAGCAATAGAAAGTCAAGAGATTTTAGGTAATGACAAGGAAGATGAACTTTTAAACAAAGAACTTGTCAATGTCAAAGAATCTAAAAGTCATCCATTAGATGGTGTCATAGGCAACATTAACGAAAGAACACTAAGATCAAAAGTTCAAAATGAAAGCAACTACTTTTGTTTCGTGTCAACCATTGAACCTAAAAACATTAATGAAGCCATTAAAGATGAGTCTTGGGTAATTGCAATGCAAGAAGAGTTAAACCAATTTGTTAGGAATGATGTATGGATATTAGTTCCTCAACCAAAGAGTCAAACTATAATAAGAACAAAATGGGTCTTTCGTAATAAAATGGATGAAAATGGAATTGTGTCTAGAAACAAAGCTAGGCTAGTTGCACAAGGATATAACCAACAAGAAGGCATTAACTACGATGAAACTTTTGCTCCGGTTGCTAGGCTCGAGTCAATTAGAATATTACTTGCATATGCATGTGCACATAATTTTAAACTCTTTCAAATGGACGTCAAAAGTGCATTTCTAAACGGAGTCATAAATGAAGAAGTGTATGTTGCTCAACCACCGGGCTTCATCGATTTTGAAAAACCAAATCATGTTTACAAACTTAAAAAGGCTCTTTACGGACTTAAGCAAGCTCCAAAAGCATGGTATGATCGACTTAAAACCTTCCTAGTTGACCATAAGTATACCATGGGCTTAGTTGATAATACTCTCTTCACTAAGAAGAAAGATTCACATATTATCATAGTTCAAATCTATGTTGATGACATTATATTCGGATCAACTTGTCAAGAATTATGTGTGGATTTCTCAAAAATCATGCATGACGAGTTTGAAATGAGTATGATGGGAGAACTCAACTTTTTCCTAGGACTCCAAATTAAACAACTAGAAGATGGTATCTTCTTTAACCAATATAAATATATTAAGGACATGCTTAAGAAATTTGGATTAGAAGATTCGAAACCAATCAAAACACCCATGTCCACGGAAACTAAACTCACCAAGGATGAGGAAAGTGAATCCATGGATAGCACTAACTATAGAGGTATGATTGGTAGTCTACTTTACCTAACGGCTAGTAGACCCGACATTATGTTTAGTGTTTTTCTATGTGCTTGTTTTCAAGAAGATCCTAAGACTACTCATCTCGAAGCCGTTAAAAGGATTTTTAATTATATTAAGGGCACTACACATTTAGGTTTATTGTATCCCAAAAGAACGGGAATAGACACCATAGTGTATGCCGACTCGGATCATGCTGGTGACTATGTTGATAGAAAAAGTACAAGTGGTATTTGTACTTTTGTTGGACATTGTCTTACCTCATGGTTCTCTAAGAAGCAAACGGCTCTTGCTATCTCAACAACGGAAGCCGAGTACGTTTCGGCCGGAAAGGCATGTCAACAAGCTCTTTGGATGAAGCAAGCTCTTGTCGACTACGGAATTCAACTTAACGACATCACAATTCTTTGTGACAACAAAGGTGCCATTGATCTTAGTAAAACCCGGTTCAACACGCTCATACCAAACATATTGAAATCCGTCATCATTTCCTTCGTGAGAACGTTCAAAAAGGAAATATCTCAATTGCGAAAGTTTCTTCCGAAGACAACATAGCCGACATTCTCACAAAACCCCTTAAACGTGAACCTTTTAACCTTCTTAGGCTAGGCTTAGGACTCATAGAACCTTCGTTGTAGTTCTGGACATTAGACAAAAATCACAAAAATCAAAACAAATCCATAACTCTTTTTCTCAACAGGGTCGACGGAACCCTCAGACACAACGGACGGAACCCAATTCAGGGGTCCGCCGTGTCCGCCGACCTGCAGAATCAATATTTTTGTTTATATTAAACCAAACACCCATTATCTCATACCACCACTTCCAAACTGTTACTATTCACTTTACCATCCATCCATACCTACGATTTCTTGGTCTTCCTTTCACTCACATTGCAAATCAATCATCATTGTAAGTATTCTAAACTTGATTACAATCCTGATCTGAGTCTAGGAATTCTATTTTTTGCACAAAAACAAAAACTTGGGGTTATGCATTGATTTGAGAAACTCGTGCATGAAATTAGGTATTTAACAAAACTAATCATGTTCCCCATACTTAGGAATTGCATTCTTACTAAATGTAAACATGTTTGCTAAAACACCCCATGACAAATTTTTCCAAAAATTTCTCACAAATAGGACAAATATTTTTTCGTCTGACATTGAAAATACAAAATCAAAACGTTATGTTTAAAACATCACTTGCATAATGTCTTTTGAATGCTAAAGGGAATACATAACCAATATGTATTCTCGGGTACATTCAAACGAAGCTACATTGAACTAGGAGCGTTTGGGTTATCTTTTGTTTTATAACAAAACTTGCATTATAAAACGTTTTTGAAGCATCAAAATGGGTCAAGATAACCGCACCTCCACATTGTTTTCATATAGGCACACACTAGAACACCCATATTATAATAGTAGTTTACTTAAACTAAAATGTGAAATTTTGTTGTTCTAGGAATCATCATGCCTCCTCTAACCCACTACGACCACAAGGACACCATTAAGTACCTACCAAAACACCAGAAAACCAAAGGCCTTACCCCAAATCAAGTCAATGTTTTCAAAGCCTTAAAAAAACATTATGTCCATGAGGGTAGAACCATTGACCTGTCCTTCCTAGAAGGCACAAACCTCTACACCGAATTTGCCACAATCAACTTTGAGTGTCTTTTGGAAATCAACGAGCCTATTTGTCCTAGGTTTATTCTAGAAGTCTATGCATCCGTCACTCTCTCCACGGATGAGTATGGTCGCATGTCTATCAACTTTAGGGATAGTGGTCATCAATACTCCTTCACTCTTGAGGAGTTTGCTCAAATCCTAGGTGTCCCAAACCGTGGTACTCGCATCTACTCCGACTTGCACTCTCTCTCAACTCTTGACACACTTCATGACCGCATCCATCCTTATGAGACCCCTCTTGTGTCCAAAGATGAACTTCGTGACCACCTCTTTGTTAGGACAACCAACACTAGGAGAACCCGTTCGGGAAATGAGGTCGATAAGGACCCATATGGAATGGAAATGAATGAACTCAAGCCCCAATTCAAGAAATGGGAGGAAGTCCTTAGAGCAAATGTCATTAGCACCATAGGAAACCGAGATCATATAAACCTTTGCCTTTGCTACATGCTCTACTCCTTGTCCGTTAGGCAACCCTTCAACCTTGCCTACTACATGGCCAAGAGAATGGCCGACATTCTCGTGCATGGGACAACGGCTATGCCGTATGGAATGCTCTTGACTCGTCTCTTTAGGTTCATCTCTCCCATTCCACCAACTCCAAACGGTCTTCGCCTTGGCTACTCTCTCATTCCACACACCTTTGTCCCACTTAGTGATAAGAGAGTTTACAAAGCCCAAGGAAAACGTCCTCATCCTCCTACCTCCTCATCATCTTCCTCAATGAGTGAAGATGACAATTTGCCCAACTCTAGGCTCCCACCTCTCGAATACCTATCCCAACTTCCGGATATTCCAAATGAGTCGGCGGAGTTCAAGCAAATAAAGGGGATGTTTAAGAATCTAGGAAGATTCCTTGGAAAGCTCAAGAACAAGATTGACCGTCAATGAGTGCGGGTGTGTAGGAGTGTTTGGCACTAGGTGCTATTTGAACAAATTCGGTCGTTTAAACAATGTTTGTGATGTACTTGTGTGTTGGTACAATGTTTGATACTATTTGGAACATGTATTATCTAACAATGATGCAGGTAGACAACTTTTGGCAAGTTGTCAAATTTTCATGTTTATGAAATTTTCACTAAGTATAGTGAAATTCTCGACCTCAAGGTCAAAGTCCTATGGTATGTGTGTTTACGTGTCTATTTTTTGCATTGCCTAACCAGAAATGCATTGTCTTTTTAATTTTAGGAGTTTTCAAAAAATTTGAAAATCATCTCGCGGGTCAAAATCGCGGACTGCCAAATTTTTCAGGCCTGGCGGTACCCAAAATTGGGTTCCGCCAGTGTATTTTCTCGGCAACCCAGAAATGGCCCAACGGACCGGACAAAACCCTCACACGGGTTCCGCCTGTGTATCCTGAAGGGTCCGCCAAGTCTCCTGCAGAATTTTTTTTTTAGTTTTCAACATTTCAACATCAAATCAACAAAATACAATCCTTTTAGATAGAAACCTATTTCCTGCAATTTGTTTAGCACAATAGGGTACTTCTCATTCCTTATAACTCAAACAAAACCATTTCCCCGCCAAATTTCAAAAATAGCCATAACCACCCTAAGGAACCTTCACACATAAAGGAAGGAACCCTTCCAAAGGTTCCTTGAAATCCTTGAGATTTATCCTTCACCAAATTTACCAAAACCACTAAGCATTTAGTGCAAATCTTGTCTTCTCACTTCACCATTTTCATTGGATTGACTTCCATGATATGACAACCCACAATTAGTTTTCCAAATTATTAGGAACCTCCATTTTTGCATGGCCTAACATCAAATCCAAACACTCCTTCCCACACTCCTTCACCACTATAAATTAAACCATCCTAAACACTATCAAATCACACCTTCTTCATCACAATTTCTGAACTTCTAAACCATTTTAACCATGACTAAGTCAACAATCACCTCTCAACCATCACGACCCATCCGGACAACCGCCCGGATAAGTGTCAAACCACTTTGGTCTAACCAATCCATCAACCTAAGCTCCTCATCTTCGGATGAATTCACCTCACCTATAAAAAATGAACGTTTTTTGAACCTTGCATCTCCATCTCCATCACCCAATGAACCCAATGAGCTCACTCCACCACCAACAAAATCACCCATTGACCCAACTCCACCAAGTGCTCCAACCCAACCATCCAAAACTCTATCACCATCACCATTGCCAAAACTTGAACCTATGGAGTTATTTGGCTCTCCTCCAACATCACCACACCCTTTTGTCCAAGATCTCAATGATCTTCCACCAAGACCAACACAACCACCACCTTTTGCAAATGAAACACCAAGGTCAATTCTTGACCAAAATGAGCATTTTAACCACAACCAACCACCACAACAAGAATACTACCAACCCAAACCATTGTTGTTTCACCCAATCTACCATGACATCCATGGTCCTCTTTATAGAGAAACAAATTTTGAAAACCATGATCACCCAACTCCACCACATTCTCAAGCCCAAACCTTTGAGTCTTTCTTTCCTTCCTATGAGGAAATCCAAAACATGGTTGAGAATCATCTCCATCAAGCAATGGAATTTCAAACCACCTTGCTTGACTCTATACCAAACCCATCCTCCAAAAACCAACCAACCCTCAAACCAAGAAACCAAAACCAACCCATTTCCACCCACTCATCCCCATGTTTGCTCAAATTGTGAGCAAATGGGTGCAAGCATCAAATTGTTGCTTCACCAATTCCAAGATGAAACCCGTTTCGCATTCCAACACATCATAGAATGTTTGGATGCTCTTTCCCACCCAAACAAATCCTAGACACCATTTGGAGGCCTTTTGCCCCATTTAGGAAAGTAGGATTTGATTTTCTTTTATTTTCTTGGTTATTTTTAGTTTTTCTTTTAGAAGTAGAAGAATCTTTCCCATTTCTTGTCTTTAACTTTTAAAAGTCAAATTTTACTTGGAATGATATTTCTTTCTACTTACTTACTTGCATTGTTGGTTGATCATTTTTTGTGTTGTCATTGTGGTTGCAATATGTGTGGTAACTACAAGCTTGACTATATATATCACCAACTAACCATTTCTTTTGTAGGATCAAAATCCATGTTTCCAATCTTGGCACTCCTTTTAGGGGGAGTAATAACCAAGGGGGAGCACGTACATTGTTTCGCTTCGCTACTCTACTTTTTGTTTCGACAAAAAGGGGGAGAAATATATTAAATCTTTAAAACTTAATATGATTTTCATCACTTAAGTAAAACAAGTTTAATATAATTTTTTTAAGTCTTAAACACCAAGATTTTGTGAGTTACTTAAAAACAAAGTTTATGTTTTGTCATCAACAAAAAGGGGGAGATTGTTAATACAAATATCGCCTAAAAACGTTATTTATATTTTACGATCTTTGCTAAGTTTTGTTAACGACAAAATGTAAACTTTAGTTTCTAAGTAAAACATAATCTTAGTTTTAAAGACTTGCATAAACTAGACTTTTGCTACATTTTACATTTCATAAAACACAACACTTTTTATTTCTGAAAATAGAAATGTCACATCACATTTATGGCAAGTTTTGTCAATATACATTTATGGAAAGAAAGTGTGTTTGACTAACTATATGTTTGCTTGCAAGTTTTGTGTTTGACTAGGTGTAATGAGATGTGACATTGTTTGGTTTGCAAGATTTATTGCAAAACAACTGCAAGCCCGGCGGAACCCTGGGGGTACACGGGCAGAGCCAATCTGAGGGTTCCGCCGTATCCGCCAGGCCTGCAGAAGGCTTTGCTAAAAATACTAAGCCACAAGTTTGATTTTTGGCTAATCACTCTACATTATATTCTCACGCATTCATTCATTCTTTTATCTAACCCTTTAACATTTCATATGTGAAGTTTCTTTTTATAGCAAAGAGATTCACGAGTTCATAAAAAGTTACAAGTATTCAACACAACGTTGCAAGACTTGTTAGCTTATCATTGTGTAGACTTGTGTAGTTTACACTTCATTTGATCGTGTATTTTCAGTAGTGATCGGTTAGTATTTTAGTCCTCAAAATACAAAGTGTGACGGGAGTTGTTGTACCCTTGTAAAGAACTAACGGGAGTGGTTGTACCCTTGTAAAAGAACTCGACATCTAGCTTAGTGTCGGTAAACGTGTATAAGCGACGTGTAAGGTTTTCTCCGTCGGTGAAAGGAGCTTGTTGACTAGTGAAAGAAACTCTCGAGTTGGATACTCGGGGCGTGGACGTAGGGCAAGGAAAAAGAGTCCTTGTAGCCGAACCACGATAAATACTCGTGTTGTGGTTTGATCGTTTCTTTCATTTACTTGCATGTTATATATTGTGTTGTGTATATATCTTTGATCAAACGGAAAGTTTCAAAGCTAACTAAACAAGTTAAAAAGATTTTAAACGGTAAACTATTCAACCCCCCTTCTAGTTTTCCACAACATGTATTCTATAGTTAAAAGTGATGAAGGATTTCTTGCAAATGGCTTGGTATTTATAGCTAACCAAACCTGCAGACTGGCGGATCTGGCGGAACTAAAACAAGGGTTCCGCCCTTGTACCCCCAGGGTTCCGCCAGGTCTGACAGTCAATGACCACAAGAAATCTTTCCATATCTAGCAATGTCACATCATGATTCTATAAGTCCACACTCAATAGTTTGAGTGAGAATCCATCTATGATGTGTAAGAGATTTTATGCAAAGTCACATCCTAGATTTAGTAACCTTACCATAAATGCTTATGATGCATGCCATGATGTCATGTTACATTTTCTATATTAGGAAATATGACAATGTTTATGTTTAATATGAAATGTAAAGTCTAGTTATATAAGACTAAAACTAGAATCATGTTTTACTAAAAACTAAAGTTTATACTTTGTCGTTAATAAAACTTTAGCAAAGATCATAAAATATAAATGACGTTTTTAGACGATGTTTGTATTAACAATCTCCCCCTTTTTGTTGATGACAAAACATAAACTTTATTTTTAAGAACATCACTAATTCTAGTGTTAAGTCTATGAAAGTTTGTATTTAAACTTGTTTTACTTGATTGACGAAAATCATTCTAAGTTTGTAAGTTTAAATATATTTTCTCCCCCTTTTAGAGTTGTGTAGCGGAATAATGCAAATGCTCCCCCTTGGACAATACTCCCCCTAAATGGAGTGCCAAGAAAGGATTCATGGATTTTGAACCTACAAAAAAAATTAGTTGACGATAATGACACATGATAAATTATGTAGCCATAACATAAAATGAGAATATAAGCAAACACATTCTCAACTTATATATGATCAACCAAAAATGCAAACAAGATAGTAGAAAATATGTCATTTCAAGTAAAATTTGACTTTGTAAAAGTCAAAGACAAGAGATGAAAACTTCCATCCTACTTTTAGAAATATAAAGGTGAAAATGTAACTTAGAAGAGAAAAAGGCCTATGTCTATAAAAAGACCAACATTGTCTTTGATGAGAAACATCCTCCTAAGTTAAGGTCTATGGTGATGAAAAAGAGTGTTTAGACTATTGATAATGTGTTGGTTTCATCTTGAACATGATGAAGCATGGATTTTATGCTTTCACAATTTTGGATTGTTCGCTCACATTGCGTACAACCATGATGAGGATTAGGTAGGATTGGATTTGTGGTTGATTGTGGTGGTGGTGGAATACTAGGTGGTTGTTGGTTTGTGTTAGGTGGGTCATTCCATAAGGATTCCTTTATTTCCTCAAATGAAGAAAACAAAGATTCAAAGTGTTGTGATTGAGGTTCTTGAGGTGATAGTTGAGTTTGAGGTTGATTGTTTCTTTGGAAAATAGGTTCTTCATACCAAAATTGTTGTGAATGGGATGTACCAAAATTGGTTGTGGTTGTGGTTGTGGTTGTGGTTGTGGTTGTGGTTGTGGTGATGATTGTGATTTGAATGGTTGAGCTGATGCCGATGGTGATGTTGGATCAATTGGTAATTTTGTTGGTGGTGAAGTGATTGTGACACTTTGTGATCTATGAGATGATGTAGGAGTTACAAGGTCAATAAAATTTTCTCTATGAATTGGTGATGAGATGATGAGGGGTGTTTCATCCGAATATGATGAACTTAAGTTGATTTTGGTGTTGAAGCAACAAGGTTTGACACTAATCCTAGCAGTTCTTCTAATGGGTCAAGATGGTGGTGATGAGTGGTTTGACTTAGTCATGAAGAAACAAAGATGTTAAGGAGATTACAAGGATATAAGAGAATGATGGTGAGATGTGATTACAAACTAGAAGTCAGCCCAATGAGATTTGATGGAGTAAGATGACCAAGATATACACTAAATGCTATGTGGTCATGTCAAATGATTTGGTTTAGATATTCCACGAATTTCAAGGAACCTTTCAAAGGGTTCCTTTATTTGTGGAGAAGGGTTCCTTGGGTAAGGTAGGTTTGAATTTGAATTTTGGCAGGAAGTGGCTTCCTATGTGTTTTAATGGGTGAAACTGATCCTAATATGTTTATTGGAAGTTATGGAAGATGTTCCTCACTAAAGAAAATAACTTGGTGTTTGAGAAAGTGTAAAATAAAAAAAATAAAATAAATTTCTGCAGGTGATCGGCGGAACCCAACGAAAACAAGGGCGGAACCCTGTTTTGGGTTCCGTGTGTTCTGTTGTGCCAAACTGGGTTTACCCAGAAAATTGACTGGCGGAACCCAGATTTTGGTTCCGCCAGTTCCGCCAAAGCACAAAACCGAGACAAAACAGGTTTTTCGGGGTCGAGACGAAATCCAAATTTTTTGAAAACTCTTGGAACATAAAATGTAAGCTATAACTGATTAGGTAATGCAAAAAATGAATGTAGAAACACTCTTACCGTTAGAATTTGACCGGAGGATAGCGAATCTCACTATACTTAGTGAAATTTTCATAAATTAGAAAATTTGGCAACCTTTCAAATGTCGTCATCCTGCATAAATAGTTAAACCAATACATTTGTCCAACAATACTAATAGATGAGTATTTAAGGGGCGTTTGGGATAATTAAGTCTTAGAACTTTGTAGTCGTTAAACTATGTGGTTCATATTGTTTTGTACTTCCAATGCACTTCCACATCCCTTTCGTTTGCTTGAATTCTTCGGACTCATTCTTGATGGTGGGAAGTTTTTGAAGGTATTCGAGAGGAGCTAGCTTAGAGTTAGGAAGACCATCATCATCACTCATTGATGAAGATGAAGATGAAGGTGAGGGAGAGCGAAGACATTTTCCTTTGGTCTTAGATACTCTCTTACCACTAAGAGGGACAAAGATGTGAGGAAGTAGAGAGTAGTCAAGGCGAATTCCTTTGTCATTGGGTGGAATTGGTGAGATGGCTCTAAAGAGACGGGTGAGAAGCATTCCATAAGGAAGAGCGGTTTTTCCATCCAAAGGTATGTCGGCCATTCTTCTAGCCATGTAATAAGCTAAGTTGAAGGGTTGTCTAATGGAGATACTATAGAGCATGTAACAAAGACATGTGTTCACATGATCTCTATTTCCTATAGAACATGTGACATTAGCTCTAAGAACTTCTTCCCACTTCCTAAATTGAGGTTTAAGTTCATTAAGTTCCATTCCAAACGGGTCTTTGTTCACTTCACTTCCCGAACGATTTTTCCTAGTGTTGGAGGTTCTTTCGAAGAGATGGTCACGAAGTGCTTCTTTACTAATAAGAAGAGAGGCATAAACGGGATTGCAATTAATGGATTCAAGACTTGTAAGGTGCCACTTATCCGTGTAGAGACACGTTCCATTACTTGGGATACCAAGAATTTGAGCAAATAGTTCCAAAGGAATGGTGTTTTGATGGTGATTGGTAGTGAAGTTTAAGGAGATTTGACCGTATTCATCATTAGAGAGAACCACGGTAGCATAGAACTCTAGAATAAACCCAGGACAAATTTGTTCATCAATGTCTAGAAGACAATCGAAGTTAATGGTTGCTAATTCTTGACGAATAGAAGTTCCTTCTAAGAAGGATGAATCAATGGTTCTCCCCTCATGGACGTACCATTTTTCTAAGCCCTTAAAGATTTTGACTTGGGTTGTAGTAAGACCTTTGGTCATGTGGTGTTTGGGTAGATACTTAAGGGTGTCTTTGTGATCAGAGAATGTTGCGGGAGGCATGTTGATTCCTAGAAAACACAAAATTTCACTTTTTAGTTTAAGTTGACGATTATTGCAATGTGGATGTTCTATTGTGTGCCTATATGCAAACGATGTGGAGACTTGGTTATCTTGACTCATTTTAATGCTCAAAATGTTTCATAATGCGAGTTTTTATTATAAACAAAAGATAACCCAAACGCTCCTAATTTAATGTGGCTTCGTTTGAATATACCCGAAAATACATATTAGTTATGTATTCCCTTTAGCATTCCAGAGATTTTATCCAAATGACGTTTTTGTGACGTTTTTCATTTGTATTAACAATGTGACAAAGGGTTGTGTTCTAATTGTGAAAAATTATTTTCAAAAAGTTTACTTGGGGTGTTTGGCAAATCATGATAGTAATTAAGAAGATGCAATTCCTAACTAAGGGAAAACATGATTAGTTCATGACCAAGATTTTTCATGAATGAAAAAATTTGTGCATAAACCCTAAGATTTTAGTTTATGTGATTGAGTGGAAATCCTAGACATGGATTAAACATGTAATTAATATAAAGAAAACTTACAATGATGATTAACAAGGAGAGTACTTGATAGAGAGCCCTAATTTTCGAGTGTTTAAGTGTTTATGAGTGAAATTATTGACGATGTGGTTTTCGTATGAAACTTTCTTGGTTGAGATGTCCCTCAATGAAAATTTTTACTAAGGCGATGATGATAAATTCCAATATGTTTAGTGAGAGCATATTAAATTGGATTATCACTGAGGTCAATGCTTCCTTTGTTGTCTATTAAATGACGAGGATGACATCAAGCAAGAATATGATGTTGACGGGGGTCTTCTTGATCTTTAAGGAACTTGTTGACATGCTTTTCAGCCCGACGTGGCTTTAGTATGTTGAGGTAGCACGAGTTGTTTGTTACTTAGAGAACTATGAGGTGAGACAATGTCAAAATAAAAGTACAAATACCATTTGTGCTTTTTCTTATTATCATAGTCACCGACATAATCCAAGTAGGCATGCACTATGGTGTCTACTCCCGTTCCTTTGGGATACCATAACACTAAATGTGCATTAATCTAAAAGTTCGTTTAACGACTTCAAGGTGGATTAGGATCTTCTTGAAAACGATCACATAGACAAATACTAAACATACCTTCGGGTCTACTAGCCGTGAGGTAAAGTAGACTTTCAATCATACCACTTTATTTAGTGTTCCTACGTATTCAATTTTCTCATCCTTGGTGAGACATAGGACACATAATTCATTGTGTACTTGTGAGGAACTAGGAATGTCTTCTAAGTGATTATTCCTTGCTTTTTAGAGCTTGCGAAAAGTCTTTCAGAGTATGTTTGACTTTGTTTATTTTCTTTCCAACATCTTTATTTATTTCGTAATATCCAATTATGATTTTACTTCTTCAATTTAGATGCTAAGGTCAAAACTTAATTTTAATTAGATATGCTTATTTATACCCAAGATGCTTGTTTTAAACCAATGTTTGACATGAGAAAACATATGTTAATTTCAGTTTCAGCTTATGTCTTTATGGTTCTTTTTATTAATGTTCCTAATGACACTCATCTTCTAAATGACTCTTAAATCTTTAGCAAATTCTCTATATAATAGTTCATCTTCCTTGTCATTTCCTAAGTTCTCTTATCTTACCATTATTCGATTTTTCACTAAGTTATCATCTACCGAAGGTGGTGTTTTAAAGAAAGATGGTCATTAGTTGAATCTTTATGTGCAAAACCTTGGTGTTTTAGAATACAATGTTTTCTTTAAACATATTAAAATGTTTTGATGTACTCTATTTCTTTTTGTATGCTTCATGTGAAGATTTATTAAACGAGAGTTTAGGACATGATTGAAAATTCAAGTCTTTGAGTTTAGATGATATTATCTCATATTCTATTTTAGAGCATTTTACTTATTGAATTTGCAAGCATCATAAAAGTGTTGGTTATCTTATCACTTAGGTGATTCTTAGTTATCTCACTTATAAACAAGCATTAAGTGAGACTCACTCAAGAGTTCCAATTCTCTATGTACGAGGGCTAAATAAGACGAAGCACCTTATGTCTCCCATTAATTGTTATGTGGAAATCCTTTGACCACAGAGGATCCAATCCTCTCTATAACTTACTAAAGAAAGAACAACTTAAGGTATGAACTACTAATACTACACACGATAAATCTTAAGCAAAAAGCACAAGACAACACTAGGTAAGTTTAAATAACGCATACCTTTTAAGTTCCATAGAGAAGCTACTAAGAAGAAAATCGTAAAGCGTTTTATCTTGACTTGTAGGAAAGCTTGGAAACTCAAATACTCATGAATCCAAGGAGGTTAGATAAACATATGAAAGCATAGAACATGATATCCTTAATCCTTTTATCATACGTTTCTATTTAGAGATTGAGTTACTTTTAAATCTCTCTCCTAGGCTTAACAAACTTTGCTTGCTTAGTTTTACTTGTTGATGGTGCATTTGAGTTAAACCCTAATCCGGTTTTATCTCTAAGTGACTTTTGACTTTTCAACAATCTTTCAAGAGATTTTGAGCTTTCTTCAAACTTAGCTAACATTTTTCCTTTTTCATTTTGTCTTTTAATTTCATGTTTATAGTCTTGACATAATTTGCATTCTAGGTCAATTTCAACATTACTCTCCAGTCTAGACATTTTATCTTCCAATATGATTTCCATTTCAAAAATGTTCTAAATAGATTTTGATGGTTCATTGTTAAAGATTGTTTTTGGGTCCATGTTACTTAAATGTTTAGATTCATTTTCTAGTTTAGAGAATTCTAAGATAAAAGTGTCAAAACAAAAGTGTTCGGTTTCAAGTTGTACCTTGTTCGTGGTTTTATCAACTTCATGACTACAAACCGGATAGTTGTCGTCATCTTCATCCGTGTCATTCCATGATTCGTAATCAAGACCACTTTGAGAACACGATTTTTCATCTTCACATATACTTTCATTAAAAACATTTAAACTCGTAGCACATGAATTAACTTCAACTAAATGTCTATCTATTAGTTTTTCTAAGACTAACAACTCATACGTAAGATCAAATTTATCATTTTTGACTTGACATATTTCTTGATGAAAGTTTAATATATTTTTTCAAATATCATTAGCCGTTTGACAAAAATACACTCTTTCATATTCAATCCTAGGTAAAGTTTTATAAATCATTATCTTAGATTTAGTGTTTTTATCAAATTTAAGATAATCATCTTGATTTTCAAAACTTGTTTTTGTTGGTTTAAAATCACCAATGGAAATAATATGCCAAAGATCTTGATCAATTGATCTTACATAGTTTTTAAATTTACTTTTCCATTCAAGGAAGTTTTCTTTTTCAAATAGCGGTGGCCTTTGAATAGATTGCCCTTCTTTGAGATTTTCAAAATCCATGGATCGATTCAAGTTTTAAAATACAATATATTTTAAAGATCTTGAGTAACGTAGCTCTGATGCCAATTGTGGAAAACTAGAAGGGGGTTGAATAGTTTACCTCTTTTTAACTTCCTTTTACTTTGAAAAGCTTTACGTGTAATCAACAAATTTAACTAATTAACAATAATTAATATGCAAGTATAAAGAAAGAAACGATCAAACCGGTGGAGAAACCCTTACAAACGTCGCTTACACTTTATCCGGTACAAAGCTAAATACCGGGTCTTAGTTCAAGGTAGAACCAACCTAACGTCGCCTATCCACTATTTCCGACACTAAGCTAGATGTCGAGTTCTTTTACAAGGGTACAACCACTCCTGTCACACTATGTATTTTAAGGCCTAAAATACTAATCGATCACTTCAATACAAAATACAAATGAAGTATAAACTATAAGAGTTTACATAATATAAAGCTAACAAGTTCTTGCAACGTTGAGTTGAAACTTGTAACTTTTCAGATGAACTTGTGAACTTCTTAGCTACAAAAGAGAATCACACAAGTGAGTTGCTACTGAGTTAGATAAGAGTATTGAAAGTATGTATGTATTCTATAGCTAAAAGTGATGAAGGATTTCTTGCAAATGGCTTGGTATTTATTGCTAACCAAACCTGCAGACTAGCGATCCGGCGGAACTAAAACAAGGGTTCCGCCCTTGTACCCCTAGGGTTCCGCCAGGTCTGACAGTCAAAGACCACAAGAAATCTTTCGATATCTAGCAATGTCACATCATGATTCTACAAGTCCACACTCAATAGTTTGAGTGAGAATCCATCCAAGATGTGTAAGAGATCTTATGATGCATGCCATGATGTCATGTTACATTTTCTATATTAGGAAATATGACAATATTTATGTTTAATATGAAATGTAAAGTCTAGTTATACAAGACTAAAACTAGAATCATGTTTTACTAAAAACTAAAGTTTATACTTTGTCGTTAATAAAACTTTAGCAAAGATCGTAAAATATAAATAACGTTTTTAGGCGATATTTGTATTAACAAGAGACTTGTACCTAAGCTTCTAGAGGGTTGTACTAAGGTTTAGGGAGTCTAAGATATCCTAAAGTTGCTAAGGTAACTCATACATAAGCCTTGAACACTTTCAAACTAGTTTAGATAAGCAATTAGGGTTCTAAAGATAACCGTAAACACATTGGTTTCAATTAGGGTTTGATTAGGGTTTCTGATAGATATAGTATACTAGAGTGATAGATTACTTAGTGTAATGATGATTAGAATCTAGACTTGACATACTCGGGTGTTTACATAGTGTAAACATAGTGGTGTTGGGCATAGGTGGATACGTGAGCAGGTCTAGAGAGTCATGCATGTAATGAAAAGTGAAAATTTACCTGTGAAATTACCTTCTGGTGGAAATGATATTGATGAAATTTTATGGGTTGTGACAGGGACGGGTTCACGGGTTTGGATACGGGTTCGGGTAGAAGTATTCTTTTTTTCACGGGTACAGGTTTGGTTACGGGTTCTGCTAATACCCGCCCGTTTAACCGTACCCGTTTACCCGAGTTTATACTCGCCTATTTTATATGAACTATAAAGCCCAAGCCAAGTTGTGGACTCTTGATCCTTTACAAAATTTGTGTCCACTCCTTATAATAGCCTATATGAGTATATCTTGGTAATTACAAAAAGTTAAACAAATACTCACGCCAAGTCTTGACGCTTCAGTTCTCACACACATTAACTGATCTTTCTTTGTATATATATATATATATATATATATATATATATATATATATATATATATATATATATATATATATATATATATATATATAAATATTACTTTTTTGAGACTTGGTTTAAGATCTCTATATTTAAATACTCACGCCTCTTTAGATTTTGTAATGCATTACTTAAGAATTAAGATCTCTATTATCAAAGACATTTGAATTTTGTACTTTTTCTTGGATATTATCATGATTGATTCGAAATGTTAAATCGCATGATATGATATTGAAGTCGCTTTATTTAAGTTATAAAAACTTTGAATATTAGGGTGTTTTGATTTGTTTTCGGTGGAGTTTTTTAACTTGATACCTGCAATTTTGTCCAACAAAGATTCAACCGGGGATAACCGATACCCACGGATATATATATATATATATATATATATATATATATATATATATATATATATATATATATATATATATATATGTATATATATATATAAATATTACTTTTTTGAGACTTGGTTTAAGATCTCTATATTTAAATACTCACGCCTCTTTAGATTTTGTAATGCATTACTTAAGAATTAAGATCTCTATTATCAAAGACATTTGAATTTTGTACTTTTTCTTGGATATTATCATGATTGATTCGAAATGTTAAATCGCATGATATGATATTGAAGTCGCTTTATTTAAGTTATAAAAACTTTGAATATTAGGGTGTTTTGATTTGTTTTCGGTGGAGTTTTTTAACTTGATACCTGCAATTTTGTCCAACAAAGATTCAACCGGGGATAACCGATACCCACGGATAAAATCGAAAAACCGATGGATAATACAAATGTTAAATCGTATGATATGATATTGAAGTCGTTTTGTTTAAGTTATAAAAGCTTTGAATATTAGGGTGTTTTGATTTGTCGTTTTGTTTAAGTTATAAAAGCTTTGAATATTTGGGTGTTTTGATTTGTTTTCGGTGGAGTTCTTTAACTTGATACCCGTAATTTTGTCCAGCAAAGATTCAATCGGGGATAACCGATACCCGCAGATAAAACCGAAAAACCGATGGATAATACTAAAGGGGCATCCATCGGGTTTTGGGGCGGGTTTGGGTATGGATATCATAAACGGGTACGGGTTCACTAAAACCCGACCCAAACCCGACCTGTTGCCATCCCTATTCATTAGTGTTCGCATTTTGTTCCCTCAAGCATGTAGGTTTATGAATATTTTCATTAAGACTAGCTGTAATGGTCACTATCACCAATGGTATGCCATCACCGCGCGCCATCTTCCATAACAGCTGCATCCCCACCCCCTGTGTCAAAAGAAGAAAGAATAGTCGGTTTGGTGGTGCACATCTTTTGTGTGTGTGTGTGTTGGGGAGGGGGGGGGGGGGGGTATTGTGGGGTATGTTTGTGTTAAAGTATGTTATTTTTTAGTGTTCACCAGTAAAACTGTTTGATAATGAATTTGATGGTGTGATAAATAATAATGTGACGCTCATGTGAATATAGTGAGTTTGAAGAACAATACGCCTTGTCTAAATGATTACCGTCATAGTAAGTTTTTGACTCTAAGTTACTCTAAATTCAACACTCTTCAACTCGAAATGTATTTATTAAATGTAATTTCGTGTAGTTCTTGAATTCTGTTTATACATTGTAAAAATACTAACAAATAATATGTTAAGCTTATATGTACACGTGGATTTATGAATATGACTTTACTATATACAATCGTAATCATAATTATTGTCTAGAAAAAAAAAAAAAAAAAAAAAAAAAAAAAAAGACATTTGTGAATTTATGAATATGACTTTACTATATACAATCGTAGTCTTTTTGTTCAGCTATTAAAACATAAACCTTTCAAATTTCTACTTTTATATGTATTTTGTGATCATTTTATCCTTACGTTTTTTAACGACCTTGATAACATTGAAAAGTAAAATGTTCATTTGCTGTAAAGTCTTTATTATTATTATTATTATTATTATTATTATTATTATTATTATTAAAACATAAACCTTTCAAACTGCTTTGGAGAGACAGAGCAGTTGGGACTTTGAAACTATTGCTAGAGACATGTTTTCTTCTTTTTGTTACAATTTATAATTACATTTTGAACACAACATAACTATCAGTCGTCGGTATAGTCCGATCTAACGAAGCAATGTGCTAGGGGTGACGTTTGACCGAGGACCAAATAAGTGGAAACGGGTTGATTGAGTGTACAATAGTAAAAGAGTTTGTTATTGAATGGATGCGTTACATTTCTTATGTTGCATGCCTATTTATATAGACATGTAGCTTTAGCAATAAGCAACATAAACCCTAAAACTAATAGACCTTAAGGCTACAATAAGCTTTAAGCTTGGGTCTTAACCTAGTTATCTAATATTGAGGATCGGACCAAAATGTGTTTGGTCTGGTTTGGTCAAGACGTTTCGGTTCACCCCAAGTTCAAATTAAGCATTGTATGGCAGCATAATCGACACTGTTTCCTAATCTTCTACTTAACATTTTAAATTTAGAATCACTTCCATTAAAAAAAACTAGTCTACCACTAATGAAGCTCTAATTATGGTTACATGTAAAGCAAAATCAATTTAAAATATATACAAATGAATAATGTATCTCCCAAATCCAATCTAATAATTTCTCTCTAGATTTGCTATCTTCAATCACAGATTTCGTTAAGGTAGTGTTATGAAACATGAGCCAAAACCATATAAACTCATAAGCCCTAAATTTGCTTAAACAAACACCCCCTAAACCTTGCCATGACCAGCTTGACTTAAGTTGAACTGTTGGATCAATAAGCTTATCAAGTACTAAACAGAATGAGATACTAAAAAACTGATCAATAAACACATTTTCCAAACACCCCCAAAAGTTTGATCCAACAGATTTTTCGAAAATTCAAAATGAAATCATCTTGACCTAAACACATTATAGTAAACAAAATGAAATGCTAAAAAAATGACATTATCGAAAATCTTGACCGAAACACATTATTGTAATAAATAAACTATTCATCCTGGGATTGTTGAACAAACAGATTTAACTGTAAACTAACAATAAGTAGATTAAAAATGACATCATCAATTTTTATAATTGTCCAATTCAATCAACCAATTTAAGGATTGTCCAATCAGTACCATGATTTTCATTGCTTTTACCACATGTTGTCCCAAAAAGCTAGCCTTTATTGATGATCACACTGCCTTTAATATTCGATATTTAATTTGTTGCCATGTAAGAAACACTATATATATTGCATTAAAATGGATATAGAATCGTCACTCGGACGTACACCATGTACTAAAAGCAATGAAAATGAGAAGCTATCAATGCTTTCTCTATATTCACACGTCTTTGACCAGCTGTACGTATATACAAACGATCATAATGCTAATATTGTTACTGTCTAATATATGGGAACTTGAAAAGAATCATGCATTGCTATATTTGATCATTTTCATTTTTGTATCAAACAAGCGTGCGTGGTCCCAAAATCTTACATATTCCATCTTTTGGATTCAATCATGCAATTTCTTCTACGTAAGCAAATTAGTACTATTCAAACATACTACTAATATTTAATTGTTAGTTGTTACCGATCCTCAGAGTGCGTTTAGTTGGAGAAAAATTCTCCTGTTTTATAAAAATTTGGTAAAAATTTGGAAGGAAAATTTATCTCCACAAAACACTTGAAAAAATAGAAAACGCGTTTAGTTGATGTTTGTATTTTCTATTTTGAAGAAGGAGAAGTTTAAAAGAAAAACAATAAAAAAAACTAAAATTTATTTTGTAGTTTTCCTTGTTAAGTTAGAAAAGATGGGATTTTGTGTTTTGCAAAACATTTTGTTGGAAAACGTTAATTTGAACGTGATCTCTGTTTTCTTTGTTTTCCACAAAATATTTTGTAGAAAACAAGGGTGCGTGTTTTCCCCCAACCAAACGCACCCTAACGAGTTTCATATTTCACTGACAAACGAAGTTTTAATGTCAGTATATTGGCATTTATAATGTGTAGCTTAACATTAATCAACGTTTTTTAATGGGTTAATGGCATGTAATATCAATCTACTTTCTCATTTGCTCCATTATTAGATACGAACCCAAAAAATTACCATAATCACCATCCAACTCTTTGCTCCGTTAGTCCTTTTGGCATGTAATAGCAATGTACTTTCCCTTTTATTTCATTATCATACGTTTTGACTAACGACCGTTTGTAATTAAATCAAAAATATGTTTCTTACGTTTTCATACGTTTTATCTGTTTTTACTCTTTTATCCGTTTTTATATGTTTTGCCCGTTTTCTTACGTTTTTATTCATTTTTTTGTTTGCACCGTTAGTCCTTTTGACTAACGACCGTTTGTAATTAACTTAAAAATATGTTTTTCTTACGTTTTCACACGTTTTCTTATGTTTTCATACGTTTGTATCCATTTCTATACGTTTTCGCCCGTTTTCTTATATTTTTGTTCAATTTTAAACTTTTTCGTTCGTTTTTATACGTTTTTGTCCGTTGTTATACGTTTCTCTTACGTTTTCGTACGTTTTTACCCGTCTTTCTTAGGTTTTCATGATTTTTTATCCGTATAAAAACGGAAAAAAATGTATGAGAACGAATAAAAATGGATAAAAGCGTAAAAACGTATAAAAACATATGATAATGTATAAAAACAGATGAAAACGTATAGAAACATATGAAAACAGATAAAAACGTATGAAAACGTATAAACATGGACGAAAACGTTTAAAAAAGAACATAAGCGTAAGAAAACGGGTGAAAATGTATAAAATGTGTGGAACACTAGAAGGGGGGTTGAATAGTTTACCGCTTTTTAAATCCTTTTTAACTTGAATATCCTTTAAAAACTTTACGTTTGCTTAAAGATATAAACACAACGTTATATGTTTGATTCTTTGAAAAGCTTTTCATGTGAATAACAATTCTAACTTTACTTGTTTTATACTTTGAAAAGCTTTACTTGTGATGATCCTAACTTTGCTTGTTTAGTTCTTTGAAAAGCTTTACATTTGTTTAAAGATATAAACACAACTTTACTTGTTTAGTTCTTTGAAAAGCTTTATATGTGATTAGCGATTCTAACTAAAAGACAACATGTAATAAGCAAAGATAAAGAAAGAAACGATCAAACCACAACACGATTGTTTATCATGGTTCGACTACAAGGACTCTGTTTCCTTGCCCTACATCCACGCCCCGAGTTTCCAACTTGAGAGTTATAAGCACTAATCAACAAGCTCCTTTCACCGGCGGAGAAAACCTTTACAACGTCGCTTACACTTTTACCGGCACTAAGCTAGATGTCGAGTTCTTTTACACGGGTACAACCACTCCCATCGTCGCTTACACTTTTACCGACACTAAGCTAGATGTCGAGTTCTTTACCAAGGGTACAACCACTCCCGTTAGTTCTTTTACAAGGGTACAACAACTCCCAACACACTACGTATTTTGAGGCCTAAAATACTAACCAATCACTTCTACATACATGACACAAATGAAGTATAAAGTATAAACTATCAAAGCTTATACATGACCAAGCTACCAAGACTTGCAACTTTAGAGTTGAAGCTTATAACTTCTTGAATGATCTTGTGAAGTCCCTTGCTACATAAGAGAATCACACAAGTCAAAATGTTACTGAGTTAGTTTGAGAGAGTATGTGAAAACATGTCCTAAAGGGGTGACTCAAAACTAACAAATGGTTTGGTATTTATAGCAAACCATTCTGCAGGTCTGGCGGATACGGCGGACCCTTCAGAAGGGTTCCGCCCGTGTATCCCCAGGGTACCGCCAGGGCTGCAGTTGGTTTTTGCAATAAATCTTCCAAACCAAACAAGGTCACATCACATTACTTCTAGTCAAACACAAGACTTGCAAGCAAACATAAGGTTAGTCAAACACTCTTTCTTACCATAAATGTATATGGACAAGGCTTGCCCTAAATGTGATGTGACATTACTATTTTAAGAAATAAATGTGATGTGACAAGACACTTTCTAATTTAAGAAATAAAAAACAATGTTTTGTTTAAAAGGAAATGTAAACCTTAGTTAAACAAGACTTAAACACTTAAAGTGATGATTTACTTATAGCTAAACTTCATACTTTGTCATTAACAAAACTTAGCAAAGATCGTAAAATATAAATAACGTTTTTAGGCGATATTTGTATTAACAAAATGGATAGAAACGTATGAAAACATGAGAAAACGTAAGAAAAAAAAATATATATTTTTGAGTTAATTACAAACAGTCGTTAGTCAAAAGGACTAACGGTGCAAACAAAAATATAAAGAAAACGGCCGAAACGTATAAAAACGGATAGAAACGTATGAAAACGTAAGAAAAACATATCTTTGAGTTAATTACAAACGGTCGTTAATCAAAAGAACTAATGGTGCACACAAAAACGTAAAGAAAACGGGCGAAAATGTATAAAAACAGATATAAACGTATGAAAACATAAGAAAACATGTGAAATGTAAGAAAAACATATTTTTGGGTTAATTACAAACAGTCGTTAGTCAAAAGGAATATGGTGCACACAAAAACGTAAAGAAAACGGGCGAAAATGTAGAAAAACATATAGAAACGTATGAAAACATAAGAAAACATGTGAAACGTAAGAAAAACATATTTTTTTGGTTAATTACAAACAGTCGTTAGTCAAAAGGACTAACGGTGCAAACAAAAACATATGATAATGAAACAAATTTTGAAAGTTGGATGGGCATTGTTGTATATATATATATATATATATATATATATATATATATATATATATATTTTTTTTTTTTGTTCGTATCTGATAATATAACAAATGAGAAAATACGTTGATATTACATGCAATTAATCTTTTTTTAATTTGAAGAATTAAGACGATGAGTTGATGTATGTGGCAATACATTTAGGGAAGTGATTTGCACACTTCCAAAAATGATTGGCACACTCAAATTTTGAGTGTGTTGACATTTATACCCTCACATTGTTTGGACTTATTCTTATACTGTAAGGGTATAAATGTCAACACACTCACATTTTGAGTGTGCCAATCATTTTTGGGAGTGTGCAAATCACCTTCCATACATTTAGCCTGGTCAAGAGAAGCCCACAGAACATACCATCATTCCAGCCTTAAACATGTACTACCTTTGTCCATAAATAAATGTTTAGTTTGATTTTTCAAAATCAAACTGATTCAACTTTGACCTTAACTATTTTTGTGTGTGCTATATAATATTTGATGCAAAAAGTATGAATGGATTAGGTTTTAAGTGAATTTTACAATGATATAATTTTTTTTATCATGTATTATATAACACAAAAAAAAATTAAGGTAAAAGTTAAACCGGTTTAACTCTGAAAAATCAAATTGTACATTTATTTAAGGACGGAGGGAGTATTATTTTTTTTTTCTTCTTCTAAACAATAGCCCAAGCCTAAGAACTTTTTTGATCAAACTAGTCTCTTCTCAAATTTTGGTACCTTTTTGGTACCGAACCCCCCACCCAACAAGGAAGGCATATCCCGGTAAATTACTTAGGCAACACTGGCTGACCAAGTTGGAGTCCGGATTCAAACCCCTGCCTTTAAGCTTTGACTTGGTCAACTGTGCGCTTTTGCGGTAGTTGGTGGCCAACTGCCCTATGGCAGCTGGTTAAACATAATACATCAAACTCAACTTCTCTTCTCAAATTTTGAGGTAAGTCTAAGTGGAAATTTAATCCACGACCAAACGAACAAAATAAAGAAACATATGATGTGTATAATTTTGACACAAATGGCTCAGCTCTTGCAAAAAGTAGGCACAATTCAGTTATCTTGCACTGTTGCACATCATTTGAAAAACAATCACACACAATAATAATGCAGGGGGAGTTTGCACTAGTCAATCGTGAATTCGTTATGCCATATAAATTATCAACAAACCAAATCTCTTTCTTTTCAAAACCTAGATCTGATTGAAAGAGAATAAGAGACTCTTGTTAAGTGTAAAACCGATAAAAGCATGTAACACAAGTTTTTGATTCCCGGATCCAAAACTTGAAGCTCGTAACCAATCTTTATCATGGATTCAACAAAAAGCAATAACCGATCTCTACCATTGATAGAGATAAGAATGAAATGATCACATCAAAAACGAGAAGAAAAGACTCCTTTGATCCGTCATAGCGTGATGGAGAAACTCTCAAATGATAACAACTTGTAAACTTTATTTTCCTTAAGTTTATTATTGAAATATTAATAACTTTCATATGCTGATATATTCAGATAAAAAAAACTTAAACATATGTCTAAAAAGATGAAAGTTAACTAATCCAAAACTACAAACTACAAAGAACCAATGTCACGTTTTAAACACTTTGTCGATATATAAAAATGACACTCACGCCTTAAGAATTATCCGTATGTCCTTTTTGGGCATATATCTTAGGTCCAAAATCATACATAAACAGTAAGTTATTACGAGTATAACAACTAACCAAGTTACATAAGCGTGACGCAGGTGACTTGTAGAAATAGATATCTAAATAAAATCACCCAATATATTTATAAAATTAACATCATGACACATTTTAATGACTTCAAGAAAGAGTACGAAGCTAAGTCAACAACATTGAAGTGTTGGCTATTGAGTAGAAGTTACAAAGCGAAGTCAAGAGCTTTGTTACATTCAGGGGCGCAGCTTCTAAGGGGGGAGGGCGACCCCCCGAAATTTTTTTTGCAATGTAGAGGTATATAGTTTTCGTGTAGAAAAATTTCGGTATATTCGGTTTCGACACCCCGAAAATTTCGGTATACCTGAAATATAGCCTTAGGAAAAAAAAAATTTAGATCCCGACCCCCACTTAAAAATTCCAAGCTTCGCCACTGGTTACTTACATTTATATATTTTACATATTTTAATAAGTTCAAGAAAAGGGTACGTAGCTAAGTCAAGAACATTGAAGTGATGGCTGTTGAGCAGTGGCGGAGCCAGGATATGTAATCACGAGGGCATTGGGCAACAAAACATGTTGAGAAATGTTACCTTTTAACTTGAATTCGGTCGGGTCGGGTTTGATTAAAAGGTAAAAAAAATAATAATAATAAAGAAAAAGAAAAAAAAAAATCACCTTTCATCATAATTAAGACTATAAAAAAGGTATTGGTGCCTATATATATATATATAATGAAAAATGATTAATAGCGTCAACTACTAACTGTAAATGGAGTAACTTAGGATGTACATTTCATATATTGATCAAATATCAAGGAAAATTAAAAAGGAAAATAAAAGAACAAATCGAACGTAGGTATGCACTAATATACTTTTTTTATTAGATTAAATGAAAAAATTGTGGTTACCAACATGTGACTTCCATTTTGACATAGTGAAAAGTCTCACTTTCCCATAATCTCATTTACCATCTTTTCACTTTCCCAAAACTATCGTACCACTATTTTTTCCGACATCAAACCCTTATATAGGATTTCCGGCCACCACATAATGCTTTACTTGTTGGTAATCAACGAATGGTGAGGGCATTTTGAAAATTTTGGTGAGGGCAATGAGGTTTTCTTCTACCATTTCGACTTTTATTTACTATATTTTTTGTGTCTCTCCAAAAGCTTCGTAGGGGGCAAGTCCCCACTACTCATATTCAATTCATAGGGCCACATGTACATATAAGTATATAACTATATATATATATATATATATATATATATATATATATATATATATATATATATATATATATATATATATATATATATATATAAGCTTAACACATGCATTACGAGTATTTGTTAATTAGTATTTTTACAATATTAAGTTAAATACATTACTCATTTGTTAATGAGGAAAACATGCATACATCTTGTAAGAACCGTGTAATTCGCACGTATTGATACCAAATGAAAGTAAATCCTTAAAAATTGATCCTTTTAATTAATGCAGGACAAACACGATATGTATAGTCATATGAATTTATGACGATGTGGTCAAAGATATAACATGACATGAAAGAGTTTGAGCCAATTATAATACAGATATATATAACACATTAATTGAAGGCCTCTGATTTTCATCCTTTTACAGTTTTACCACATGAAGTCTCAGCAAGCCTTAATGATGATTAACCTCCATGCGGTGAAATTTCCATCGTAGACTTTAAGACCGGCGGTAACGGCCTACTGCTTCACGCGTCAATACATTAGGCATTAGCTGTACATGTAGGTTATAATACATTTGCTGTACATGTACGTCCTTTAGCAGCACCTACGTTAATGCGAGTATGGTGCTATATGCATGCAAAAGAAAAAAGCAATGAGTAACTTGACACTGGAAATTGGATACACACTAATAATACATGACATTTATCACAGAAAATTGTTGTAAAAATATTAGTGAGTGACAAAGAATTTGACGTACGTGCTTAACACATGTTAATTTAAGATAATTACAAGCCGTATCCAGTAAAAGTTGTAGCACTACAAATAATCAAAGAAACACAGCTGGAACGATAATCACGACTAGCTAGCTAGCGAGCACTTACGTGTTCTGTATATGATGTATTAATTCTTGGCTCAAACTTTTTCATGCACAAATGGTGACGTATCTTTGACCACAAACTTATTACTGTACTTATGTAGTATATAAAATATATAGTACCATCATGAATAATTCACGTGACTATATTGTCATTGTCCTACGTACGTCAATTATCAAAAAGATAAATTGCTAACATTCGTTGGTATCAATTACGGAGTATCAAATACGTGTGTTCTTCACCAAGATGGTATGTTATATTGTGTGAGAATGGTTCAAAATAAAATATATGGTTATGGATTCACGCATATATAGTTGGCTTTACAAAAAATAGGTTGGCGCATTACACGTTCTTTAGAAGATGCAAGTTTTAGGCATAATCAAATGAGTAGTGTATCCAGCATAATTCTATACTACTATATAATGCATTGAGACTATTCTATAATAAGAAAGACTGAAAATTCAGACTTTTACTTGCTTATTATGAAATGATTTCAAAATTAACTGGTTAGGAAGCAGGTTGATTAAAAAGTTGGTTAAGAAGCAAGTTGGTTAGTAAGTTTGTTAGGAAATTGTTCAAACTAAAATTATTTGGCTTAAACATCTCTACCATCTCTACTTATAAAGCATAAAGACAACTAAATGTGTAACCGAATAACCGAATAACGTAAAATAGTCACATATACCCGCCGCCGCATTGCGTGATACCGTTCTAGTTACCGGTAATGCATATTTAGTAGCCTTAACCAGTATTCTTAACGACTTAACGGGCTAACTCGGAGTTGACACATAAGATATATTTTAAACGAAAATTCGTTGAAATAGAGTCTAAAAGTTTTACATACTTTTCGAATTTATAAAGTTTATTAGATCAAATATCAAGCTTGTATAGATAGATTTAAAAACTACCTATAATTCTTTATTTATTAAATTGTCCGTACTTCATAGGCCACTAGTTTATTGAATCATTAAATAAATTAAATAAACTCTGAACATATAAGATGACGAGGTAGATAAGTTGCTATTAATATGAAAAAAAGTAAACTGCAAAAATCATTCTTATAGTTTGTCAAGTTCGTCATAGATTATCTTTGTCAAAATCCATTGGCAAGTATCACTCCTAAGAAATCAAATATGAGTATCTATAAAAAAAAAAAGTCATCCTTATTTGGTTGATTTTTGCGAAAAGTTTAGCAAAAGTTTTGCAAAAATCATCCCTTTAGGCAGAGACGGAACCAGGACTAAATATAATCGGATGCACAAAAAAATTGAACACTAATACTAGAAACATATTTCGATGGACCGAGTGTATTTAAGATGACTGTAGGAAAAATCGATATTTTTTTAAAAAATTAACACTACATTGAAAAATCCATGGGGTGTACGGGCACCCGTAGTAACCCTCTGGCTCCGTCCCTGCCTTTAAGGATGTAAAGTGCTAGACATTTGACCTATCAAGGATGATACAAGCCAACAGTTTCTGACAAGGATGATTAATGCCAAATTTAGCAAAATACAAGGATGGTTTTTGCAATTTTCTCATATATATAATGGAAATGAATGTGAATGCTAGTTTACATTATGAACTAATTTTGTTTCTCTCTTGTCCTTATTTTCTCACCATCTTGTTCCTAGCTCCCTTTGCAAGTCCCTTTTGTGATCTACTTAAAGTAGGTAACTTATATACATTCATGTTTTATTTCAAGTCATTTTTTAACATCTACTTAAAGTAGGCAACTTATATACATTCATGTTTTATTTCAAGTCATTTTTTAACCTTGAGTTTGATAGATAATTATATGTATACATGTTTGTTTGAAAAGAATATTTGTACACATTATTTGAAGCTTGCACATATTGAAAGCAATTTGTATTATACATTTAGAGGGTGCTTAGGATTGCTGTCTTTTTTTCTGCATATGCCTAAAAAAAAGTGTTTTTATGCTGACTAAAAATAAGTGTTTTGGGATACATTGTTTACATTTGCTGTTGATTAAAACTATGCATAAACTGTTTTTTTAGTGTTTGACAAAATTTGCCTAGTTAATTAAATGATCGTTAAAATGACAAATTTTATTCATTTACATATTGTTAAGTTAGTTAAACGTAAGAACAACGTATACAACTTCTAACGGAAACTATACATATTATACAAATATAGTGAGCCAAATATTCGATAACATGACAAAAACTTATTTAAAGTTCATTAAGCGAGAAAATATTTGAAAAACTTTTATCTTTCAAAGTTAAAATGTTAAAATATAATTTCAGCAAAAAAGCACTTTAAAAAAAGAAGTTAACAAAACTTTTTTTTTTTTTTTTTTTTTTTTTTTTTTTTTTTTTTTTTAAGTAGAATAATTGAGAAAAACAGTGAAAAGTTTATTATTATTATTATTATTACTCCCTCTTATGTATGTTTTCATGTGTAAATTACAGGCTTAATTAAGTGAACATGGACGACAACTTGGAACAAAATGTGGATGTCCTGGAGGAAGATTGGCCACAGCAATGGGTGCACGTCAATTACTCCATAAGATTGCTAACACCAGATGTTGTAAACCAGAAAAAAGAGCACAACTGTCAGCTCTATACATATGCTGATATGTTGGGTACAATGTTTACCATTTGGTTTTATAAAAGAGTAGTGATATCACCACAAGTCATGATAGATAATGGAATAAACGATGTGTATGATGCTCGTAACTTTATTATAAATAGAGGGCTTGAAAAAGCAAGATCATATCCAACTCATAAGGTCGTAGATCCGGATCAAAATCCCGCTCCATATTTGATTCCAATTCCTGTTGCAGAGCGGATTCGAGTTCAACACTGGCCAAAGCAGTATACACTAGATAACATACTACAGTATCGAAATCAGTTTGTTATTAGAGTGGTCTTATCAAATAACTTTAACATACGTGGTCAACGTGGTTATCGATTTCCTGCCGTGGCAATCATGCGCATGGGTACGTTCGGAAGAAAAAGAGTTGCACGTGCTTCAGCCCAACCTGGAAGGTTTTTCCATGAGGAACGTCCCGCAAATCTGACTCGAGATCAAGCTGAATCTCAATACGGGGTTTTACATTCGTTGTTGATCGTGGGTATCAATACCATGTCTCGTTTAACTTCCGAGCATTACGTCGAAGTAAAAAACACATGGGGTGATAAGTGGGGTGATGGCGGGTTTTCGAAAGTGGCTATTGATTTACTAGAATATGTGTATTTCCCAAAAATGGATGAGCGTAAGTATCCTCGTAGAATATGATAGTTTGCATGTTAATTACCTTCTGTAGAATTGTTAGGTCGTGTTTGTTATGATTTATCATTTATGTGTTTTTATTATTATTATTATTATTATTATTATTATTATTATTATTATGTTTATCAAAAAGTGGTCGTCTTTTATGCTTAGATATCAACTTTGCGTTTTGGTTTTAATTTGTCAAAAGAGAAGAATTGCCTTTAATATATTTTGACATGTGACCTTGTCTTATTTATCACTGCTATTAATAAGTTGGTTTAAGGATATGCATGTTATATGTTTAATTAACGACACAAATGGATTGAAGGAAAGTATTGCTAAATTATTTTTACAAATGGATTGAAGTAAAAGGATAGGTTTCATAAGTAATGATATCATACGCAAATAGGCGACTTTTGTTAGCACAATATTTATACAGTATACCACTTCTTCATATCATACGCAAATAGGCGACTTTTGTTAGCACAATATTTATATAGTATACCACTTCTTCCCCTTGTCGCTTCACTTTATTTTTTCTTCAACAATAATCTGCACATTAATTTCTTTTGTACAAATCGAGCTTGCATTTCTAGTCTTTTCTTACTTTATTATCTCTATAATCTCAATTATACGCCTTAACTGCTTTCCATTAGCGATAAAACTCAAAACTGGAAATTACAGTGACATGATAATTAATAACGGTCCTTATTTATGACTGATGGGGAAAAAGAGAAACCATTGTTACGTTGTATTGAAGTAGAGGTGGCAAAACGGCGGGCCGAATATATATATATATATATATATATATATATATATATATATATATATATATATATATATATATATATATATAAGTTTTTTTTTTTTAAAAAAAAACAATTGTTATATGTGTCCGTTAATATGCATTTAACTTTTAAATAGGACATACATGCGCATTTCAAAAAAGAAAAAGGGTTAAATGTGCCAAAATCTTTTTTAATTTAACTTAAGTTAGCCATTATTTTTTTTATTTTTTTTACATATTTTTTTTTTAGGCACAAATTGCCACCGTTGAATATAACATGCACTTTGAATGAGGGTATTTTTGAGTAGATTCATCTTTTGTGCTTGTTTTTTAATTTTGCAGACAACAATTTATATGCTTGTTTTACTTTGATGTTTCCAAAATGTGCTTTTTCATTAGAAGACAAGAAAAAGTAAAAATTTCATATCGCTCCTCTTCTATCATTAACTTTTCTTTCTTAATATTCTTAATAAATTACATCTTTAAATTCAATAAATAATATATTTTGACGTTTCTTGCATCAAAATCAACATCTTATTTTTTTCTTTTATCGCTTAATTTGTAAAAGTTAAGAGACAAAAACATAACTTTAATTAGTATGTAAACATAAATTATGCATATTGAGATATGAAAATCGACGTGGAAAAAAGCGGATTTTGTACCTAATTTCAGGTGTGAAAATAGTCTAAATACAAAGGATATTAACAAACCTGCATTCGTGGGTAACGTTATTTGCTCATAACTAATTAGTGTGCGAGTATGAGAAATGATATTGATGGATGGAAAAAATTGTCGACATTGAGTCTGAATATGAGAAATTTCATTACCCATTATACATTAGGTGCGCATACGACGTCGTTTTCGGGGTGAAAAATATGGAATGGCGCCGTTTTGGTCTATGGCATGCTGTTTTGTATTGTTGGTCATATCATTTCGTAATTTGTTGGGTCGTTTTCGGTTTTGGGTTGTAATTGGGTCATCGTGTTGTCTGTTGGCCCGTTTTCATCATAAACTAGGCACTACACTGAGTTGGGCCGTTTTCGTTATACCAGGTAGTGCGTTGACTAGACAATGCGCCAACATTAAACCTTAAGCTTAGGCACAATGATAGTAGAAGTTTTCGAACAAAATCCAGTGCTTATACTATGAAAAAATGAATACAAAAAATACATGAACTACTGTTATATATTACAAAATGTCTCCGTCAAAAACCGACAAATGCATAATATAATTTAAAATGCATATCAGATTTGAATTGTTTCCGGCGCAACGCACGATAGCTTAATTCTTTGTTAAAACAATTAAAGTTATTGTTTACTTGAGTTGTTGAGACTCATGTATATGATATAAAGTTTTAAAAGATACATTTGCGTAAAACAATTTGAGGGTGACAACTGACAACACCATACTACATTATATAAATTGATTGTCTTAAACCTATCGAGTGCAATATTTACTTTTAGCTTCTAACCACCGTATTCGGTGAAAGCTTATGCTAGTTACGTATTCAAGAAAGTTGGCACTACTTATATTATAATATTGTGTTTTGTGCATGATGATTATAAGAGTGGAAGGTGCAGCTCGTTCTCTGCCTTCGCCGTTCAGACGTGGCAAGGCCAACGGCGAGTCGTTCCTTTTCACCACACCGCCCCCCTCGCCGTTGTTCTTCGTAAGGGAGCTCTTCGTCTGCACTACAAGCTCGTTTGTGACATTGTTGTACTTTTTTTTTCCTTTCTTCTATTGTTTTTATTGTTGGGAAATTTTGTTTATTAAGGTTTGTGAAGTTTGTAAATGTAAATAAGGTTTGTGAAGTTTTAAATACTTAATTGTTTTGTAAAGAGTTAATTGTTATGTAAATGCAACTATATTAAACATATGATTGAAATTTCTTAACACAACGTACAATTATATTACAACTACGATTACGACAATAAACTACGAAACGGAAATTCAAACCCCTAAACTACGATACGATAAATAAACATAAAACTACGAATCAAGAAAATGATTCAGTCTGTGCCATATCCCTCGTCACTAGAATAGGATGCACTCGAATCGTCTCACTCGATGACACACGTGGAAGTCCTATTTTCCATCACCATTCTGCTCGACGGTTTCTCCGATCCTCTTTACCTTTTAAGTACGCCTCACGCTCTCTTGCCTGACATTCTTCCGCAGCTTGAACCGCTAACAGCATTTGCATATTTTGCTCAAAGAGCTCTTCATCAGTCAACCCAAAGGCCATGGGTTGGTTTTGTGGTGGAAAGTTTGGCGGTTGATTGTTTGGGGGTGGATTGTTTTCTGGTGGAAACATAACTTCTGGTGGAGTGGCAGGTGGTAGGTTGTCATATTGGAATACGGGAAATAGATCTTCTGGTTGAGTGTTGTTTTGTGGGGAATTGTCTTCCGGTGGTGTGTTGTAAACCGATTCGTTATCAGGTGATGTGTTGTGTGACATTGTTACGTATGAAGAAGAAAAGTGAATTCTTGATGATTTGTGTGTGAATTGTGGGTGTATTTCAGCATCTGAGAATTGGTATTTATAGGATGATTTTTGGAATTTGAAATTTAAACGTTTATTCCGCTTTCAGTTTGAATTCAAAATTTGAACTTTTATCTCGCTTTCAGTTTGAATTCAAATTTTGAAATTATCCCGCTTTTAGTTTGAATTCAAAATTTGAAATTATCCCGCTCTAAACACCTATAAATATCATACCATACCATTCAATCCTTCACACACTACAATGAATACGCGTTGGTCAATTGAAGAAGAAACATTGCTAGCTGATATGTGGCTTGAAATTAGCCGAAACACCTAGGGTTTGAATGAACGCTCTTTTTGGGATCAGGTGGTAGCAAGGTTCAACGAGTGGACCGACGGTGATCATCGTAACAAGAATATGTTCACGGCTAAATGGGCACGACTCAACTGTGAATGTCGTAAATTTCATGATATTTACAAGGATTTGCAGCGTACTGGCCAAAACCATAGTATCTCTCAAATGCAATGAACATTTTTAAAGAACGCTACGGTGGGAGAGGGTTCCAGTATTTTCACGTGTGGTTGATTTTGAAGAACACCTACACATGGGCCAAGAGACGATGCTTAATTGTGTTTTATCTTTACTATTTCCGTATTGTGTTGCTTTGGTTTCCGTAACGTTTGTAGTTGTATTTCTGTATCGTTTGTATTTTTATTTTCGTATGGTTTGTATTTGTATGTCCGTATCGTTTGTATTTCAATAAAATGAGTAACGGCTAGTTTCCGTTTCCAAAATCTTCTAATGGCTAGTTTCCTTTCCCCCTATAAATACCACTTAAACAACACTTCGTATTCTCACACAAACACTATGGCAAACGAACCAGCTGAAGTGCAACATGCTATCCTTACCTGATTACGCAACGAACAAAAAAAAGAACTCAGGTTGATTAACAGCTTGCTAGCTGATATAACTCGTACTATTCGACAGATGCATACTCGTGCTACAGAGGTCGAAAGGTTGCGTGTGCTGTCTCAAGACCATCCAGCTATCAGGGTCGGTCTATAAACCCTTTTAAGAAATGATGAAACAGATTTGCAACTTCAAGTCGCTTTGAAAATGGTGAGGGAACAAGTGTTGCAAGTTTGGAAGGAAAAGTCAGAAATCATCGATAATTACAAGGCTATATAATTTCTTGATGACATTTCGTAACGTTTTTTAACTGTTTCGTTATTTTACGTTTCATATGTTTTTAGTTTGTTGTATTGTATTTTTATTTAATGAAATGAATTTAATTTATTTAATGAAATGAATAAAAAAATAAAGTTGTAAGTGGTAGGACCCAAATGAGTAAGTTGAGCTTTGTTGTTTGGTGAGGAGGGTTAGTTGTAAAAAAGTGTTGGGGTGATGTGGCACATGTGTGGCACGAATGAAGAGTCAAGCTTGCCATCTACACCTAGCACTCTAAGTCACGTGACCAAACTCCAAATAAATATAAGGCTATTACCCTATACTAAATCATCTAGTACCTTGAATTTGGCAAACTCCGAATTTAGCAAACCGAATCATCTAGTAATTTGAATTTTTAAAGGTGCGAAATGATACCCTGAACTTGACAAAATAGAATTTCTACTACCCTATACTAATTAACTGAACTATTAATTGTTTCTTTCTTTTTAAAAATTAATTAACTAAAATCCTTTTTAATAAATAGTTTATAGTAAAACTTTAGCTAGATAATTATTTTTTTCCCTAAAGTTTTATTATTTTTCATTTTTTAAAAATTAATATACTCCGTACTATTTAATTGATTATTGAGAATATAAAGAATACATATATAGTATCTATTTCTAAAATATTTCTAACGCATTGCTTTTTATATATTTTCATATTTTATTATTAAATGTTTGTGATAATAATTTTTAGATCAATGTATAACTAACTATATATGAGTTTTTATAAGTTTTAATTTAACATATGTATATATGTATATAAAGAAATAAATGGTTAAATTGTTATGGTTTCAAATATATTTGAAACAAACACTTAGTATATAATACGGATATTTGTATATATTAAAAGTAGTGCAGTAGATACTCTTTTTATAAAGTATTATTTCAAATATATATTTATTCTCAATAACTAAAAATAGTATTATATTAACTAAAAAATAAAATTAACTAAATTTTTAATAAAATATGATTAATTATCCTAAGTTTAACTACAAATTATTCATATTACATTAGGTGTTAGTAAATTGAATCTGTAGAAAAAAATAAGATAAGGAGCTAATTTAGTATAGGGTAGTAGTAAAGCCAGTTCATCAAGTTTGGATATTATTATTAAAAGTTCATGGTACTAAATAATTTTGTTTGTCAAGTAAGGTTTATAACTTTATATAATAACTAGGGATGAGCATTTCAACCCGAATCCCGGAACCGAACCGGAACTGTACCGGTACCGTACCGAAACGGTACCGTTCCCGATATACGGTACGGTACCGGGACTACGAAATAAGGTGAAAAAAAAATCGGGACCACTAATTCGGTACGGGACCGGAACCAAATCGGGAAATTCCCGAATAAAACGGGAAAAACCCGATTTCCGTTTGGTACGGTACCGGTACCACTATTTATGCTCGGGAAAAAATCGGTACTACTAATTCGGTACGGGATCGGTACAAGACCGGTACCGTGCTCATCCCTAATAATAACTATACATGCTTGAAAGGAAAGAAGCTTGGTGAGTCCAAAATACTAAATAATAATAATAATAATAATAATAATAATAATAATAATAATAATAATAATAATAATAATAATAATAATAATAATGCTCAATGGGGTCAAACTCCTTGGTGGCTCGGTTAGTTTGGACGAAGGTTTCTGTCGGGATTTGGCTTCTAAAAGGGTCTCCAAAACCATACATTTAATCGAGGCAGTTAACAAACTCAATGATCCGCAATGTGAGCTTCTCCTTTTGCGTAATTGTGCAGGAGTTTCGAAATTATCGTATGCTTTGAGAACGTGCTCCCCCTTGTACTTATCAGAGGCCCAAGTTCAGTTCGATCAGACGTTACGTGCCTCTTTGGAGAAGATTGTTACTGCTTCGGGGCCAGGGTTTGGTGATTGGCAGTGGAGGCTTGCCACTCTTCCAATAAAGCTCGGTGGCCTTGGCATCCTCTCTGCGGGGGATATCATCCAATATGCTTTCCTCGCTTCTCGAATGCAAACGAACGACTTACAGGATAAGATACTCACCAAAACGGGTATGGTTACGCATGGCTCTTCATTCCAGCATGCTTTAGACACATTCAACGCTACTTGTAACACCGACTTCCTCACTGTCACCGGGGGCGCTCCTGCCCCCCAAATGATGAAAACCTTGGCAAAGTGTTATTTCGGTGTCATTGAGAAAGACCTTGTTTCCAAGTACTCACAAAGTCCAAGACAGATCGCTATACTTAGCAATATCCGCGCCCCACATGCGCAGGACTTCCTCTTCGTCATCCCTATCGACGGTCTAGGACAAAGGATGAATCCTCGCCAATTTCGATCAGTGTTATGCTACAGGCTTGCGGTTCGTATGTTCATTGAAGGCAGTTTATGCCCGAGTTGCAATGTACACCGTATGGACCAATGGGGGGACCACGCGGTTCACTACGCTAGCGAAGTGGGTGTTAAGTTCAGGCATAATTTGGTGCGTGATATCCTCGTTGATATATGTTCCAAAGCAGGGATTATGGTGCGTAAAGAGGCTCCACTGGGGTTATGCTACAGGCTTGCGGTTCGTATGTTCATTAAAGGCAGTTTATGCCCGAGTTGCAATGTACACCGTATGGACCAGTGGGGGGACCACGCGGTCCACTGCGCTAGCGAAGTGGGTGTTAAGTTCAGGCATAATTTGGTGCATGATATCCTCGTTGATATATGTTCCAAAGCAGGGATTATGGTGCGTAAAGAGGCTCCACTGGGGTTTCTGTCGGAGGAGGGGAGAGAATTACGTCCAGCAGATGTGCTATTGTTTAACTGGTTCCAAGGTAAGGACGCATGTCTAGATGTGACTGGGGTTTCTCCGTTTGCTGGGAATGGGGTGACGTCATGGGCTCCTGGGGCTGCTTTGAACAACGCTGTGGAAAAGAAAAGGAAGAAGTATGCATCCAAGTGTGAAGAAAATGGATACAAATTCGTCCCTTTCGCTTTTTTTACGTTTGGGGAATTTGATGTGGAAGCTTTGAATACACTTTCACGTGTCGGGATTATTGTCAGCAACCACTCTAACAACGTTAAGAGCGGTGCTTTTGTTTTTCATCGTGTTAGTTTGTGTATTCAAAAGGGAGTGGGAGCACAGATTGTGTCTAGACTCCCCTCCAATTTCATGTAATTTCCTTGTTTTTCAATGAAAAATAATATTATTATTAAAAATAATAATAATAATAATAAAAACTAACTATATTTACATGGAGAAAAGAAAACAACTCATATTTACGAGCAATAGTTAAAATATAATTCTTTCGTCTTATATTTATCTTCATATTTTATTTTTAGGTTGTTCAAAATTAATTGTCCATTTCTAAAAATAGATATAAAATATAGATTATGTTTACCATTTACTTTCATTTTGAGGTTATTATTACAAATTAAAAAAAAGTTAAAAATTAATTGATTATTGGTTAAACTCGTGCAAAAAGCCAAAAAGTAAGGAAAAAAAACTGCAATGATGATGTTTTTTTCAAACTACTTGTTTTTTATATGTTTTTTTTTATCTGCGAACAATTATTTTGAGATACAAAGAGTAACCATTTATGAGAGATAGAGATACATATGAGAGTGATGATAGAGGAGAGAGATGAGAAATTTTAACTTTTTCTATGTTTTTAATCTAAAATAATAATAATAATAATAATAATAATAATATGTTACTAAACTTTTCAAAAAAGTTCGCTTAAGCTACTGAAGTTTTAAATATCTATAAACATAACATTTGAGGTCACTGAATTTATAAAAAAATATCCATAAACAACATTGAACTTGTAAAAACACGACATTTATGTTACTTAACATATCAAAAAATAAACGATTAAGTCACTCCTATCAACACTAAAATATGCTTCCTATAAGTTCAATAACATAAATGAATAAAATGAAAGTTCAATAACTTAAACGAATTTTTTTGAAAAAATTAGTAATATATTCGTATATTAACTCATAAAAAAACACAATACGGGAACATCAAAGTAAAAGAAGTACATTATTGTCTTAAATATGAAAAGCAGCAAAGATAAAATTTACTAGATATTTTTAGATTACTAGCGATAGTTTGATCAAGCTCACTTGTGATACGCATACCCTCAAAAACAAAAGCAATGAAATTGATGTACTTAATCCCATGTCACTCTTTATTTAAACCGATACTCATTGTGATTGCTAACACCAAACTAAACACTCTAAAAGTCCTGTTTGGTTTGTTGGTATGGTGGGTTAAGGGTGTGTTTGTTTCATTTAGATGTTTTAGCTCTGAATCTAATTACCACATCTTACTAGTAAGAGGTGGATAAAATGTCTAAATCTAAACGAAATAATGTTGTTTGTTTTTGTATAATTGTCCGAATGATTTTAAGTGCTTGTTTATGAAATTTATTTAAGTAACTTGTGTAAATATGAAATAAGTATTTTTATCATAAATATAACATAGTTAATAAACAATCAAATATATTATATTAACACGAGTCTTCAATCTCTCTTATCGAGTAAGAGGCTGTAAGACAAGTCCCCACCTCTTACTGAGTAAACTGGGTCTGACTCAAAAGAAAAAAACAAACAAGCAAAACGTCTGTCCACCTCTTACTGGTAAGAGTAAGAGGGCTAGTAAGTCTTAAAAAAAAAAAAAAAAAAAAAAAAAAAAAAAAAAAAAAAAAAACCTGATTTGGATATGGACTAGATTTGGATTTGTTTTTTAATGTAATATTAAAATTGAATCGTCAGGCCCGCATGTGAAATTATTCCACCTAATTATTTCACATATCACGGGTTTTCAAAAAGAGAATTGTCTTGATGTGCAAAAGTCTTCAAAGGTCCTTTTCATGTGTGAAATAATTATCAAGAGTGTCGGCCAATTGTGATAAAGCTAAAATAATGGCCTCTACTACGTCATTGCTTACATATTTATTTATGTCTGAAGGTTTGTAAGCCCATATATATAAGGGCATAAGTTTCTAAGTTTGTAATCGCCAATTCACCTACAATCACCACCACCACCACCATTGTAACAAAGCTTCCGCAGTATTTTAATAAAAAGGTGTGTTTTAAGTAATAACTTGTACTTTAAAGTTTTAGTTTTTGAGCTTGAGTACAAGATAAAAATTCCTGTCAACGTAATTTTTATCTTGGTATCAGAGCTTTGAATCAAAACTTTCTTAGCTCTATGGAAGGCTAAACCCCTAAGATATATTCAGGAAAAACAGTAAAGGTATTAGTTTATCAATTTCTTGTATTCCTACGGTAACATTTCTGTTTAAAACTTCATAAAAACCCTTGTTTTTAGATAAAAGACAGCGCAATTGCTTCTATTAAAAAGTACCGAAAGAGTCGGGAAGATTTGAAGTTAACCGTTTGGTGAGTCTTAAACAAGTTTGTAAATTTAACCTTTGAAGTTTTTGATGTTATGTCCGATCGCTTTGAGCAAGAAATACAGAATTGGTACGATAATTCACAAACTGTAGATCCTGAATATATCGTCTTTAAAGAAAATAGTTCTAAACCTACAACTACCGATTTAGCCAATAATTTAGTTTGTGTTTATAATCGTCTAAATCTCTTTTCTAAAGTAGCACTCAAGAATTTCAAAAGTATTTCTGAAAAACAAAAAGATCTTGAATTAAAATTCCAAAGTTGTCAAGAGAAGCTTGAATCCTGTGAGGAACTATTAAGAAAAACCCAGAGTGAAACCAGAAAAAGCTTTCAACAAATCTCAACCGAGATCCATCAATCTAAACCACTCACAAAAAGAGAAGTCTTGAACCTTGTTCAAGAAATAAACGAGCAACCAAAGTTAGTTGAAAAAGAAACCCTTCGACTAACAGAAGACCTCAATCATAAAGTCCAGAAGGTTGAACACCTTCTCCACGAAGTCAAGAAACTCATCACCGGATGAGTCTTTCCAATCAAAAGGCATCTATTGAGTATCAAGAAGCTATACAAGCTACTGAAGACTTTGAATCACCAGCAGTTGGTTTTGCAAAAACAACTGATTATAAAGAAGGATTCGCTACTCAAGTGAAGGCTATCATAAAGCAAAACAACACCTTGCTTTACTTAGCAACTAAACAAAGTCAGAAATTAATGGAGATTGAAGAAAAGTTTGACAAGCTCAAACAAGAAGTTCAAACTGTTATCAAGCAGAAGACTCAGCCTGCAGATCTCGAAGACTCAATATCAAGTTTAGCTAAAAGACTTGATAATTTCTCAATTAGTGGGAAACTTCCAGTAAAGAAAAGTGACGGACAGATTTACGTCTTTGAAGATCCTAATAATATCTTTAAAGAACAATTCGGGAAGGAGTCAAAGAAATGACTTCTAGAAGGCCTAGCATCCTCAATAGGAGTTCTACGCAAACTCAAACAGAACTCCCAACTCAAGAAGATCAAATCTGTGGTTATCGGCAAATGACCCGGAGCAGATATCAAGCAGCTAGGGCAACAAGAAGAGTATTTGGAAGAAACAATTACAATCGAACCTTGGAATCCGTTGTAGATCCAGAAAGACAACTTGAAGTATCAAGAGAAAGACGAGCAAACCTTGTTCCAGCTGAAGTACTCTATTCACACAATAGAAGTACTGCAAGACACAGAGTATATGAACACTACTCTGAACAAAGAATCCTATGTGTCGGTGAAAATCAAGCTAACCTTCAACTGTGTAACCAAGAAAGTTATCAGAACTTGAGAATTTCAGGGCTCCAATATATTCACCTAGGAATATTCATGATCAGGCTACATGCACTCCACCGGAGAAGCGCAGGAACAAATGCTCTAGTTGTTCTTCGTGACACTAGATGGGAAGATAGCCGACAAATTATTGGAACCATGGAAGTAGACCTCTCTGCAGGAACACAGTTAGTCTACATGTTCCCTGATATGGTTCTAAGTATTGATGACTTCCATAATCATATAGAAGTTTTTATACAAACTCATGGGTATGAAACCTGGCAAGGAGGTGAAAGCAACCTTTTAATCACGATAGCCATGACAGGTAGGCTATCAAACACCAGTTATATGGGATTCCAATACAGCGTAGAAAATATTGTGGACCATCTCACAACGAATGACATCACAGCAATTCCTGGTGAAAGAAGAAGTATAGAAGAGCTTGAAGGAATGAGCTGGAATTTAAAGCCATCTGAGCAAACCTCAGTACGAGTACCATCAAGAGTTGCAGTACATGAAAGGCTTAATAGATCATTAAGTCTTCAATTTGAAAGATATCGTCAAGCACCCCAACCAGCAAGATACTCTGTTGACCAGCATGATCGAGAAATACTAAGCAATGATCATCTAGATGAAGATGAACAACATTTTGTAGGAGTATGCTTCCAAGTTCCTCAGATAAAACATATCCCTTGTGATATATGTTTCAGTGAGGAATGTTTGAACGAAGCAAGAATCCAAGAAGATGAACCACTGAATCAAGCCAGACGCTCCAATAAACCAAGACGATCAAAACATAGATGGTCTACCCTTGGTGAACCATCTGGAAAATGGGACTATTACGTCAAGTATGATGTTCCAGAAATCACTACTCCAATAGAAGAGATTGCAGCAACTGGTTGGGGAGATGAATTCTCAGATGATGAAATTACCCCAGGAAAAGTAGCAATCATGGAAGAATCAAGTGATTGGGATGATGATGAAAGGAGTGGCGGAAAAATTCTTGTCCAACGAGAAACGTTTTCAAAAAATCAGCAAGACTTTCTTGATGAATATTTGCCACAGTGGGATGACAAACTCGCCACACAAAAATCAGAGTCTGAATGGAAAAATCCATTCGCAGCGAAGCATGGTGAGGACCATACAATTCTTCATATTTACAAAGAAGATGATGATGACAATCTGCCATTCCCAAAGTTTCGAAACTTTAAACAAATGGCAGAACAAATTGCTAATAAACATGAAGAACATGCTTTTCCAACGACAAATGATGCAGAATCTGGTACAAGCTATCAACCTCCAAATGATGCAATATTAGGACCAGCTGTCTACCCTCCAGCACGGCAAAATCCACAGCCAACTTATAAACTAGACTACCAGTTTGGTTATCCTCAAGGAAGAAGCAATATTTTTAATGGAGGATATGGTGAATATCAAAATTCACAGTGGACTCTGCCACCAACATGGACGGAATCAGGAGTAATGCTTGTTCTACCAGCAGATCCAGGCTTATGGTCAGATGTGATAGCAAGATGGGAGTCTATAACAATCAATAGGCTCAACAGTCAAACGTGGACTGACAATAAAGCAAAATTAGCCTTTGTGGAGAATCTTCTTGGAGAAAGCGAATAGTTAATGTGGCAACAATGGCGAACTGCGTATCCTGATGTGTATGCTGCCCTTGAAGCAATCGCTGATGAACCACAAAATATAACATCACAAGTAAGGCAATTAATACTACTTGAAGACCCATATCGAGGCTCAACTGATGAACAAGACAGAGCCTACAGAGACCTAGACAGGATAACTTGTGAAGAAACCAAGAACTTGTGGTCGTTCTTAGAAGATTTCAGGCAGTTAGCAATAAAGTCAGGAAGATTGTACTTCCCTTCGACAACAGAGAAACTTTTTGCTAAACTACCACCTTCTTTATCCAAGAAAGTAGAAGAATCATTTAAAGCTAGGCACCCTGGTCTCAATGCAGGAGTCCTGCCTGCAATCAAGTTCACTCATACTTTCATCTCAGAAATGTGCAAAGATGCAGCGCTTGCCAAGGAACTCAGAGATTTATCTCTTTTTTCAGCTATACCAATTCCTGGTTACTACAAAAATAACAGGAAGAAGTATGGAATGAGAAAATCAAGAACGTACAAAGGAAAGCCACATGGTTCTCATGTAAAACCATTCAAGATAAAGTATAAAGATAACAAAGGACGAGTCAAGAAATGCAAATGCTTTATTTGTGGAAAGGAAGGGCATTTTGCAAAAGATTGCAGAAGCAAACAAGGAAACATTGCAAGATCAGCTGTTTATCAAGAACTAGATCTTGATGATAACTGGGACATTGTCTCAGCAGAATTTGAAGACACTAGTGTCTACAGCATATCAGAAGGAGAAGGTGATACCCATCAAAGTATCAGTGTTATGGTCCAAGATACTCCATTTGAAGAAGCAGCTTTCACAATAACTCATGAAGTTAATGAAAGCAACAGTGAAGATGAAAGGGAAAATGATCAACATAGTCATTTTGCTTTCATGTTCCATCCAGGACCACCAACAAAAATAGCAGACATGGTTCAATCCGTAGGATCGTGGAAACCAAGTAAAGAATTACCGGCTCAGAGTAAAAATTATGAGCATGATTGGAAAGAAAACACGGTTACAAACTACACGATCTGCTATTTTTGTGGAATACTAACCACAGACATATCAAGACTTAACTGTCCCAAGTGCCAACTGACAACATGCGCCCTTTGTGCAAAAAATTATCTTGGCAAAACAGTTAATGTTAAAAGAAAGCAGCAGTGCAATCCAGAAGAAGAAAATGACTTCAGCAATAGAGAGGTGAAACTTCTTAAAGAAATTCTGAAAGAAAAGACGGAACAAGTTCAGCAGATGATAAGAGATCAAGCTAAAGAGTACTACGAAACAAAGGCAGAGATTCAAAAGAAGGAAGAAGCTTGAAGAAGAAAAGGATGAAGAAATAAGAACGCTTAAAGCATAACTGCAAGAAAAGAAAGAAGAAGGAGAAAAGTTTCAGTTCTCTAGTGAAGAATTCCCACCGTTAAATGATTCTCACATAGCAAGACCCTTCATGGAAGCAGAGATTAATTACTCTGGAAGTGCTGCGACAATTCCAAAAATTAGAAAGATAACTAACTCACTTTACAATGTAAAAGTTGAGTTTGATATCCCTAATTGTCCCGCGTTTGGAATCGGTGCAATAATAGACACAGGAGCATCAGCATGCTGCATAAATAAAAGGGTAATCCTAGAGGAAGCACTTGAACCTTTAAACCACAACGTCTTCTTCAACGGTTTAAATTCAAGACAACAAGCAACTCACAGAATAAAGTCAGGCTCTTTCCTCATTGAAGGAAACAAATTCAAGATTCCCCTCATATATGCATTCGATATGCATGACAGCAATGGCATTGAAATGCTGATAGGAGCTAACTTCCTAAGATCCATGAAAGGAGGAATTCGCATAGAAGGAGATGAGATAACCATCTATAAGAAGGTTACCAAGATCAAACCTTCAGAACATTCTGAGGTTGCTGAAGTTGCCATCGCCGAGCTTGAAATAAGTGAAGAAGATTTCCTTGAAATAAATGAATCTATTTATTTCAACCAAGAAGGTAACAACGCATTTCTAGAACAGTTTAAGCCTGTCATTGATAGGTTAAAACTTCAAGGATACATCGGAGAAGAGCCTCTAAAGCATTGGAAGAAAAATGGTGAACTTTATAAGCTGGATATTATCAATCGAGACATTACAATTGAAGACCGGCCATTAAAACATGTGACACCAGCAATGTAATATTCATTCAGAAAGCATGTTGATAGTCTTCTTGAAATTGGTGCTATTCGTCCAAGCAAAAGCAGATACAGAACGATGGCGATGATCGTAAATTTAGGAACAACAATTGATCCTGTAACGGGAAAAGAAATCAAAGGAAAGGAGAGAATGGTGTTCAATTATAAATCCTTGAATGATAACACATACAAGGACCAATACTCTCTACCAGGCATAAATACGATCATTAAGAGAATAGGAGGTGCGAAAATATTCTCAAAGTTTGATCTCAAATCAGGATTTCATCATGTCGCCATGGATGAAGAATCAATACCATGGACCGCGTTCTTAGTACCTGGAGGACTTTATGAATGGCTGGTTATGCCATTTGGTTTGAAGAATGCCCCAACAGTGTTCCAAAGAAAGATGGACAAATGCTTCAAAGGAACAGAATCATTCATCGCAGTATATATCGATGATATACTGGTTTTCTCAAAAAATGAAAAGGAGCATGCAAAACACCTGGAAAAGATGCTGAAAATCTGTGAAGATAATGGCTTAGTTTTATCTCCAACAAAGATGAAGATAGCAGTTCCAACAATAAACTTTCTAGGAGCAGTCATAGGAAAAGGAACCATAAAGTTACAGCTGCACATCATAAAGAAGATTTCAGACTTCAATGAAGAAGAGTTGAAGACAAAGAAGGGGTTAAGGTCATTCTTAGGAATTCTTAACTATGCTCGAAGTCATATCCCAAAACTTGGGATACTCCTAAGGCCGCTATATGAAAAGACAAATGTTCATGGAGACACAAGGTTGAAGCCCTCTGATTATGAGTTAATCAGAAGAATCAAAGAACAAGTTCAAAATCTTCCAGATCTTGAGATACCGCCTAAAGATGCCTATATCATCCTAGAAACAGATGGATGCATGGAAGGATGGGGAGGAATAGTCAAATGGAAGAGCAGTAAGGAAGGACCAAGAAGCTCAGAAAAAGTTTGTGCATATGCTAGTGGCAAATTCTCAACAACCCAATCCACAATTGATGCTGAAATCAATGCCTGTATCAACACTCTGAAGAAAGCAAAAATCTACTACTTTGATAAACAAGAAGTAACTCTGAGAACAGATTGTCAAGCAATTATTAGCTTTTACAACAAAGCTAATAGCAACAAATCTTCAAGGGTTAGGTGGATCAAGTTTGCAGATGCAGTCACAGGAACAGGCGTCAAGATTAACATAGAACATATAGAGGGAAAACATAACACGCTAGCTGATTCTCTCTCAAGACTTGTTAACCTTTGTTTTGCAGAATGCAAAGGAGAAATGAAGCAATTAGCAGCAGCAGCCCTTTACTCAGTGGAGGAAGTTCTACAGTCCCCCTATGCCTCTAAGAAGAATATGAAGATAACTTGCGAAGAAATCATGAAGACTTTCAACCACTCCCAAGAATCTTTACTAAAACAATCTTTACGCATGAAGAACCAGGAGCAATGTACCGACAGTACCAGCTTAGAGCCAATCAAACCCCAATCAGAATGGATAAATCTGATGCATGGAGATCAGTCGCCCAAGATATCGAACTATCAGCAGCAAAAGAAGCAGTCAAAGCAATGCGAAACCTACAAGCAATCATACAGTGCAAATGATGCGTAGGGATTGCACCAGGCTTTACCTCTCGAGGGATCTCGAGAAGCTTACAACCCCCACCAGGCAGTGTACCTGATCGTTGTAGTATAGTATAGTGACAAGTACCGGGGGATTGATCGTTCAGCTAGGAATAGTGTCGCTAGGATTAGAAAACCTAATTACTAGTGCTAAAGATGAAGGATGATTATTTTTTTATTTTTATATTTTTTTAGAAAGCAAGTAAATATCTCAAGTTTGAAGGATGTGGGCGGAATTAGTTGCTAGTCAACTAACCCAATACTAAAGATGCAATCAAAATAAAATACTAGAAATGAAAATAAACTATATTAAACTAAGGTTGTGAGCAATAAGTGGAGAAATGTGTTTACTTAGATTTCACTACTCCCTAGATATATTTTACACGTTAATTACTTGTTATAGTTGTGTGGATGACGGATTGTATTCCTTAATACCATTCATGGGGTGGCGTACTTAACTACCCAATCCTATGAGTGCCTACTTCACTCCTATGTCGAGCCGGCTAAGAAGCTCCTAACATGGGATCATTAGAATTTACTCATGCATTAAATACAACCAATAAAACCTAGTACACATCGGTTCATGTTTCCTTAGACGTTCAAGCATGTTACCATTTGGAGATCTGCCAGTTTTCTTAAGCTTAACACTGAAATCATTCATCCAATACAACCATAAACAAGTGATCAACACATAATCAACATCTAGGTTTCATTAGATCTAAGCAAACACAAGATAAATCTAGCCTAGCATGGTGGAATCAAGACAAGCACAAGATATAGACAACCAACACATAGACATATTGATTGAATTAGAAGAACACTTATCTCAATTACACATGTAAGGGTTCAAGTGCTGAAAACCCTTGAAAAACCTGTAAAATTCGTATATGGTTCGGCCTTAGGGTTTCTCCAAAACTTGTTCCTCTTAATGAATGAAAATTAGAAAACTATATATAGAAAATTGAGGCTGACGGCGTCAAGACCAACATTGTGACGCCGTCATCTCGCCGCCAAAAGAATTCTCGGACTGCCTTGATCTACATCTGACGCCGTCAGGTATTATATTTTTCCAGGCCGTCACGTATTTTACTCTTGACGCTCTTCCTTGTGACGCTTTCATTTCTGTACTGGGCCGTCATGAAATTTACTCTTGACGCCGTCAAATTGTTACTCTTGACGCCGTCACCTACTGTTCCCAGCTTGGAAAATTAAGTCTTTGGCGTTTTCTTCACTTTTATGCTCCAAAAACGTCCGAATTGCTTCCTTTTATAGATTTCACTCCCAAAGTACCTAAAATCACAAAAGGAACGATTTAGGGCAATATTTGATCAAATAAATTCAATTCCGGACTTAAATGACCCCCTAAAAGTGGTTCATTTTGCGCCTCATCATATACCCTTACGCTTGAGATTTGCTTGTCCTCAAGCAAATGCGCTTTTATTCTACTCAAAATACAAGTTAGGGGTCATTTAACACTAATATAAAAGTAATTACAACAAATAATCGTTCCACTAAAGACCAAAGACAAGCACGGAGGTCATACACTAGCACCTCACAAATAGTGTTTAGATACTCACATCTCTCGGGTGTAATAAAATATAAATTACAATATGGAAACGGAAGATATCTCTCACTACCTGTCATAGCAAAATAGATTACCATAGGCTTGGGAAAGGATCAAACCTCCACCACATGGCGTAAGCACCTAGGATAAACTATCAAAGAGGTCATTTAAAGGGCTGTAACGTTAGGTGTTGGGATATGAAATACACGGTTTTGTTGGATATAGGCAGTTTTTACTGGTGGCGAGTTAACAATCTTGGTTAATTACATGTACAATATGGCATTGCTAAGCCAAGACTAGACTCGACTTAAGCTAATAAATGAAAAATAACAAAAACATAAAATAAACATAAAATGAAATGGGATGGTAGTCCGTATGTTTTTTCTCTTCTTTTTCTATTTTTTTTTCTTGATTTTTTTTTTTTTTTTTTTTTTTTTTTTTTTTTTTTTTTTTTTTTTTTTGTGCATACACTCTTACCCTACCATCCAAAATAATACATCATAGGGAATGAACATTCCCTTACACTTGAATTTTTATATACTTTACAATAAACTAATCTATTGACTCGAATTAAGAAAATCAAAACACTTGGAGTACTTTTAAGATTAACGCACATATGGGGTAATAAATGATGTTCTTCCCCATTACTCCATAAAATAAGTACTTTACCCATGAATCCCGATTGTCCCAAAACAATATGTACAAGGATATGACTCGACTTAGCAACCATGTAATCAATTAGATAGTTAACTTAGGGTTTAACAAATAACAATAATGCACTAAAGATGAGTGCATACATGGAAGGCTAAAGAGATTTGGGTGTACATTTAAGTGGGGTGTAACAAATTCTTCTTTTAAGTAAGATGCTTAAAGTTAGAAACGAAAAGATAGGCTCGGAAGGGTGTACTAGGGGTATCGTGTACTAAAAATGAGTACAATGCTAAGGTGTGGGAAAAATTAGTTGACTTAACTAGCCAAGTAATATGACTTAAATGGTCAAGTAATTATGATACGGGTTTAACACAAGGGTGATCCTAATGCCTCTTATCATGTAGTAAATCCTACTACACGAATGTTGTCACACCCCCAAAATCGGGTCCAGCGGAAGCATACATGTAGCTGGGGTGTAACTCAATTGATATCACAACACTAGTTCAAAAATGGTTTGCACTTGAATCATTTAAAATAAAATTGTTTAACCAAAAGTATGAATTTACATCGTTTAAAGTAATGCGGAAGTAGGCCATTAAAATAGTTAAAAATGGTCCCCAAATGATTAAATCAGAGTCTTCTATGACCATGCCATGCCCTGCCAAAACCTCCAGTAGTGTGCCATTGGTTAGAACCTGAAAATACATGCTAAAGTGTCAACACAATGGTTGGTGAGTTCATAGAGTCTTGTGAAAAAGAATGTAATGCATATGTATGAAGGTTTCCCAGCAAAGGCATCGTAAATCCACTCAGTTACAAGTCCCGCCATAAGAGCCTTGTAACCTGTGTGTCTACGACCCACTGCCAAATGTAATATGTTTACGTGAACAAAGGTAATACTTGCATCTAGATTCAAAGATAAATGTAGCAATACTGCTATATAAAGGTAAGAGTGATAATGTAGCCATGGCGATGTCGCCATAAAAATGAATCTGACCATAAGCAAAACGCATAAAATGAATATTGATTGCACTAAGTTCAAGGCACCAAAAAGGTTTTTCAGCTAAATGTAGGAGATTACACTCCCAAGTAATGTAGGTAAATCCATACCCAATGCAGGTAAATCCATACCCGTTGAAATTGTAGGTAATCAAACATACCCAATGCAGGTAAATCTATACCCGTGGAAATTGTAGGTAATCAAACATACCCAATGCAGGTAAATCTATACCCGTTGAAATTGTAGCTACAGGTCCTTAACTTAGGCAATCTTAGGCAATCGGTAAATAGTTTAAATTTATGCACTCATGTCTATGAGTAAATAGCAAGTAGTTAGCAAGTGAATAATATTGTACTCGGATAATCAACAAGTATTTAGATAAAGCTGAAAATATTTAAGAAATCAACCATGTAAGCGAGTAATGCGTTTCAGTAAAACGAGCACGTATTCTCCCCCATAGAGTTTGCAAAACGATTAAAAGAGTAGGGGCTATGACTCACCTGATATGATGGTACCATGAACATGTAATGAGCTGAAAAACAAGGCACGCACACTAGCCGCAACCTAATATGAATGATGAACGATCTACTTTAGATCATGAAATGATGTTATGAATGTCCATGCACATGTTTCCTATACCACTCGATAATTTGGAAAATAACGTATATCGTCGAAAAATACGTTTTTGACGTCTCGTTAAGTTAATAACCACTTTCCATGTACATATGTTGAAACGGTAATCCACAATCCTCGTTTGATGTTCTATCGGCAAATATAGTGTTTTCGACGAAAAAATGACACTTTTCATAACTTGGAAATATGACCAAAATGGTCTCGCAAAACTAGTCGCGAATTAGTGAATATTGAGTGTTAGGAAAGAAACTCAGTAGTTTTAGGAAGCTTGTCACCATATCTAAAAAGTAATAGAACTGAAGTTTGTCCATACGGGTTTCGATCATAAAGATAAATAGCCATGAAGTGAGGTATTTGGGCTGTTTCGGCAGATTCTGGGCAGTTTTCGGGAAAGTTTGGTAGGCCATAAGTTATTCGTTATAAATCATTTCGACAAACAGTTGGATGTTTTGAAAACTAGGCTGAGTGAACTAACATTTTGTCAATGATGTAAATTTTCCAGAACTGATTGTATCACTAAGATAAATGGCTCTCAACATGGTGTATCACAAAAACTGTTTTTCTATACTTAGTAATATTTTGCTAAAAAGCTGATGGAAATAAATAGAGTTTCGTCGATTTTGAAACGTGTATATCTTGGTCGTTATAAGCTTGTTTTCTACGTTCTTTATATCCCCGGAATCGTATTAACCTATACTAATATATTTTTGAAAGCTCGGATCCTCTAGGTTACGTCTAATGCCTCTTTTTGTCCATTGAAAATCGTGGGACAGCAAGCTTAATCTTCAGAAAATAGTTTTCGTCGTTAAACTTGTAAAAATCATAACTCCTTCGTTATAAACTCGTTTTAATCCGTTCTTTCGACCAAAGCTTCGTTTTTGAAAGTATTTTCTAAATCTTTAGCCCAAAATTACCCGGAAACCCCTGAGTTTTCTGTATTTTGCAAAATGGGACAGCATGTATATATACTTGTTAGAAATCCATTTCTAAGGTTCAAAACTAGTTCCAACCTCAATCAAAACTCTTGCAAACTTCACAAAACTATACTAATCCTACCATACACCTTCTTAGGGTGCCATGGGTTCCTAATCACTAGTAATCAAGTTAATTTAACAAGGGAACACCTAAATCACAATCTAGGGTTTGTATGTTCAAAAAGTTAACAAAAATAAAGTGGTATAACTAGTTTGTGCATGAAATTAAGCTTGAATACCATGAGATACATATGTTAATTAGATGAAAACATGAAAATAAATTTGAATACTCACTTTGAAATAATAGGTGATTAGATGATGAGAAACCTTGGATTACTTGTGTTTTTGAGGTATGATTCTTGATTAGGACAACAAAATGAACAACTTTGATGCTTTGTACTTTGAAAAATGATGGATGGATCATGGATCTTGGAAAAAGTCGTGGTTATGGTGATGAGAAAGATGAAGATGAGCTTTTTGATTCCAAGAAAATATATGTGTTATGTTTTCAAGGTTTTTAGATATTTAGTTACTAGGATGGCATTTTTGTAATTAAAGGGACAAGTTCAAGTATCCTTGGATAAGGGGGGGCTGCACATGGTGAGTTTTGGGGTGAGTATTTAAGAAGCTTGGTGTTATCTGGGTCACGGAGTCGGTTTTGGTTCCGTTAATCGCAAACCGTAAAGTTTTAAATTGCGAAACGTAAATCCGGGCATCGTAAAAATACGAAACTTGAAAGAATGACTAAACTTGTCAAAATACTCCATAAGAAAATATAAAATGAATGGTAAGCTCCATCGGGTTGCATAAACGTTGTTAAAACTGGAAACGCGGGTTAAAAACACGTAATTCGCGTAAAACGCTGAACTGAAAAACGTAAAATTCCAAAACTTTAAGAATTGTCGTAAAATGAAAGGAAATCATATTTTTGTTGTTTATATTGTTTTATGGACATATCGGGATGCCGGAAGGACGTTTAAACCTGAATGTAATAATTTGAAAATCCTGAGAGTGGTATAACATGAAAATGCTGTTATGATGATATGCAGACTATCTCCAGTCCGTATGCAGTGTTCTTAACACTAATGAAATGAATTTGCACCTAAACCAATCCGGTTACGCGAATTTGAATACCTGTAAACTAAATTTACGATGGAATGAGTAATGCAAGTGAATAGTGAAAACTTTTCCGGAAATGAATAGTGTTCGGTGAATAGTAAATTTCCCAAAAGTTTCTCAGAATATCAAACTGACCTCGAAAACGATGAATAGTAAAACGATGAATAGTGTTTGATGAATAGTGTTTTTCCAAAGTTCGGGAAATGACCTGAAATGACCTGAAATGGTGAGTTGTGACAGTCTTCCCCTCTAAAAGGAACTTCATCCCGAAGTTCAGTTTATGTTGGTTTCTGAAAACATATTGGTGAAAAGGTGATGATATTCTAGAATTCCAGCGAACTCTAACGATAGGAATTCGACTCTGCTTCTACTGTTTGACCACACGGTCCATGATTTCTACTTGTTCTCCTGCAAGGTTTATGTTTGACTATGGGTTGGATTCCTTTCCAAATGGGATTATGGGTGACAATTCTGAAAAGCTGATAATACGTGGTTGTGTAATCCTGTTGCTGTTGTTCTCTAACAAGGCTCAAGTCTGACGACCACTAGGCCTACTCTGTTTGAAATATTACATGGTCCAGTGTATATCTCGGGTTTAACTTTCCAAGTTTTCTGAATGATATCATGCCTTTCCTAGGCAGAACTTTCAACATAACTCTGCTTACCAACTTGAAGTTTTAATGGTTTACAACTTATTGAACTTGTAACTGATTCTTGACTTGTAGGAAATTTCTGGTTATTTCATGAATGCCTACTAGACTAGTATGTTGGGCTTTTCCAAATTTCGTTCCATCAATGGATATTGGCACCTCGACCATAGAGTGCCTCAAATGGTGTAGTCTCTACACTCGCGCGATAACTATAGTTGCAACTGAATTCGATTTATGGTAATTGGTTAGTCCAACCATTTCTTGAGTCAATCACTCATGCTCTGAGCATATCTCCCTATGTTTGAATCGTTCTCTAATTCTGACCATTGGTCTGCAGATGATAGGTGGTGTGGTTCCAAAGAAATCTTAATGTAATCGCTAGGTGTTTGAGGTGAATTAAATTCCTCTATTAGAAATAATTGAAATGGATATCATGAATCTTGTAGAAAACTTACAAGGTTAAGTCTGTCAAAGGGGTGTTGTTGAAAATAATAGATTAGGATAAGGTGGTGATCCTCCGCAGGATGTCATGAATCGAGTCTTTCTCCACCTACGATGCTTAGTCTCCATTACTAAGATTTTCCCCAAGCTCTATGTCGTCAAATCACAAAATCCTAAATGTATAAGTAATGTAATATAGTGATTGATTTTTCAAAGTTTGTTTTGAGATTGTGTTTTGTTCACAAACCTTCCCCGAATAAATGAATCTACAAGTTTAAGCAAACGGCTTTCCAAGTAACATTTTTCTTGATGTTTCAAAATTTTATAGTTATGCAAGATAGGACAGTTTTCAATATAAGGTGGATAATATGGTTTACCAAAGATCGATGTTTAAGATTTCCTAACAATTCAATAGTTTTGTAAAGGATTAACCAAAAGGAATTTGCTTATCAAAATAAGTGCCTCAGAAAAATATTTCTTACAAGATATATGTTTTGTATAACTGTAGTTTGGAGAAAAAATCCATTTAAAAGTGAAAGTATTAAGAGGATAAAATAGTCATGTATGTATATCTGCACAAAGGCATAGGTGTCTAACAGGTTTGGATAAAGTCTATTGGTGAGGACATGTTCAATCTATAGTCTCGGTTAAGAGGTTGAATTTATCTCTATGGTGTTGTTTTGTGAGTAATCGTATCTAAAATAATCCTGTAATTCAGTCAAGCCAATACTTTCTAGATGATGGAATTTTTGGTGATCAGGCCAATGATAGTGTTTCGAATGGTTTTGTGATATCCTGAGATTTCTGTTGAGTTTTGAATGGTCTTAATGTACCGAGAGATTCTCCTTATAGATGGTATGGAAAGTCTTTCCTAGGGAGGTCATTGATAATATCCACTTAACAATATTGGTGGTAGTGAGTACTGAGTGACATAGGAATCTATAGATTGTTAGCTAATTCCTTATATATATGGGGATGGGGAAATGATAGTGATGGTAAGAAGGGAAGAGACTGTGACAACTGCGACAAAATTGATATTGTGATAAAAGAAAATACTGTGATGTAAGTGTATTGTGCATAGACGTAAATGTTCATGAAATGAAATGATCAATTGACGTGCTTCCAAGCGGCGGTTCACAAAGTGATGAAAAGTATGAATGTTCTGACAACGAGGGTATACACACACACACATGAATGAAACATTTGGAAAATGAGTATATGATTCAATCCAGACAAAATTTTATTATAACCATTCTCAGTGTTGCAAAATTCATTTCTGAGTCAGACATAGGTGGTCAGCCTATATCCCACTATCCCGGGTTGAATATAAATGACCAGTCTATATTCCACCGAGGTTCCATGAATTTTGAAATACTCAGCTCAGTTATACTAATACCATGTCCTTCACAAATACTCAAAATGTTCTGAAAGACTAATGCAGGTGACCAAACTCGAGGTCAAATGATGAAACTATGCAAGGAAAACATAACGTGGTGACATAAATGATACGTGAACATGCTTATATGAAAGACAATTATAGTAAACAACTATAATAAATGAATATAATATATCAGGTAATGAGATACAAATCTCATCACCTATGTCAGCAACTAACCACAAATGAGGCTTCAGCTTGGCAGGCAGGCACGTGACGGTCATAGGGTTAAGTTTTCTTGAAAGTAGCTATAGTCTAGGTTTTAAAAACACTTAGTTCGCTATAGCCATAGCTCTGATGCCAATCTGTCACACCCCCAAAATCGGGTCCAGCGGAAGCATACATGTAGCTGGGGTGTAACTCAATTGATATCACAACACTAGTTCAAAAATGGTTTGCACTTGAATCATTTAAAATAAAATTGTTTAACCAAAAGTATGAATTTACATCGTTTAAAGTAATGCGGAAGTAGGCCATTAAAATAGTTAAAAATGGTCCCCAAATGATTAAATCAGAGTCTTCTATGACCATGCCATGCCCTGCCAAAACCTCCAGTAGTGTGCCATTGGTTAGAACCTGAAAATACATGCTAAAGTGTCAACACAATGGTTGGTGAGTTCATAGAGTCTTGTGAAAAAGAATGTAATGCATATGTATGAAGGTTTCCCAGCAAAGGCATCGTAAATCCACTCAGTTACAAGTCCCGCCATAAGAGCCTTGTAACCTGTGTGTCTACGACCCACTGCCAAATGTAATATGTTTACGTGAACAAAGGTAATACTTGCATCTAGATTCAAAGATAAATGTAGCAATACTGCTATATAAAGGTAAGAGTGATAATGTAGCCATGGCGATGTCGCCATAAAAATGAATCTGACCATAAGCAAAACGCATAAAATGAATATTGATTGCACTAAGTTCAAGGCACCAAAAAGGTTTTTCAGCTAAATGTAGGAGATTACACTCCCAAGTAATGTAGGTAAATCCATACCCAATGCAGGTAAATCCATACCCGTTGAAATTGTAGGTAATCAAACATACCCAATGCAGGTAAATCTATACCCGTGGAAATTGTAGGTAATCAAACATACCCAATGCAGGTAAATCTATACCCGTTGAAATTGTAGCTACAGGTCCTTAACTTAGGCAATCTTAGGCAATCGGTAAATAGTTTAAATTTATGCACTCATGTCTATGAGTAAATAGCAAGTAGTTAGCAAGTGAATAATATTGTACTCGGATAATCAACAAGTATTTAGATAAAGCTGAAAATATTTAAGAAATCAACCATGTAAGCGAGTAATGCGTTTCAGTAAAACGAGCACGTATTCTCCCCCATAGAGTTTGCAAAACGATTAAAAGAGTAGGGGCTATGACTCACCTGATATGATGGTACCATGAACATGTAATGAGCTGAAAAACAAGGTACGCACACTAGCCGCAACCTAATATGAATGATGAACGATCTACTTTAGATCATGAAATGATGTTATGAATGTCCATGCACATGTTTCCTATACCACTCGATAATTTGGAAAATAACGTATATCGTCGAAAAATACGTTTTCGACGTCTCGTTAAGTTAATAACCACTTTCCATGTACATATGTTGAAACGGTAATCCACAATCCTCGTTTGATGTTCTATCGGCAAATATAGTGTTTTCGACGAAAAAATGACACTTTTCATAACTTGGAAATATGACCAAAATGGTCTCGCAAAACTAGTCGCGAATTAGTGAATATTGAGTGTTAGGAAAGAAACTCAGTAGTTTTAGGAAGCTTGTCACCATATCTAAAAAGTAATAGAACTGAAGTTTGTCCATACGGGTCTCGATCATAAAGATAAATAGCCATGAAGTGAGGTATTTGGGCTGTTTCGGCAGATTCTGGGCAGTTTTCGGGAAAGTTTGGTAGGCCATAAGTTATTCGTTATAAATCATTTCGACAAACAGTTGGATGTTTTGAAAACTAGGCTGAGTGAACTAACATTTTGTCAATGATGTAAATTTTCCAGAACTGATTGTATCACTAAGATAAATGGCTCTCAACATGGTGTATCACAAAAACTGTTTTTCTATACTTAGTAATATTTTGCTAAAAAGCTGATGGAAATAAATAGAGTTTCGTCGATTTTGAAACGTGTATATCTTGGTCGTTATAAGCTTGTTTTCTACGTTCTTTATATCCCCGGAATCGTATTAACCTATACTAATATATTTTTGAAAGCTCGGATCCTCTAGGTTACGTCTAATGCCTCTTTTTGTCCATTGAAAATCGTGGGACAGCAAGCTTAATCTTCAGAAAATAGTTTTCGTCGTTAAACTTGTAAAAATCATAACTCCTTCGTTATAAACTCGTTTTAATCCGTTCTTTCGACCAAAGCTTCGTTTTTGAAAGTATTTTCTAAATCTTTAGCCCAAAATTACCCGGAAACCCCTGAGTTTTCTGTATTTTGCAAAATGGGACAGCATGTATATATACTTGTTAGAAATCCATTTCTAAGGTTCAAAACTAGTTCCAACCTCAATCAAAACTCTTGCAAACTTCACAAAACTATACTAATCCTACCATACACCTTCTTAGGGTGCCATGGGTTCCTAATCACTAGTAATCAAGTTAATTTAACAAGGGAACACCTAAATCACAATCTAGGGTTTGTATGTTCAAAAAGTTAACAAAAATAAAGTGGTATAACTAGTTTGTGCATGAAATTAAGCTTGAATACCATGAGATACATATGTTAATTAGATGAAAACATGAAAATAAATTTGAATACTCACTTTGAAATAATAGGTGATTAGATGATGAGAAACCTTGGATTACTTGTGTTTTTGAGGTATGATTCTTGATTAGGACAACAAAATGAACAACTTTGATGCTTTGTACTTTGAAAAATGATGGATGGATCATGGATCTTGGAAAAAGTCGTGGTTATGGTGATGAGAAAGATGAAGATGAGCTTTTTGATTCCAAGAAAATATATGTGTTATGTTTTCAAGGTTTTTAGATATTTAGTTACTAGGATGGCATTTTTGTAATTAAAGGGACAAGTTCAAGTATCCTTGGATAAGGGGGGGCTGCACATGGTGAGTTTTGGGGTGAGTATGTAAGAAGCTTGGTGTTATCTGGGTCACGGAGTCGGTTTTGGTTCCGTTAATCGCAAACCGTAAAGTTTTAAATCGCGAAACGTAAATCCGGGCATCGTAAAAATACGAAACTTGAAAGAATGACTAAACTTGTCAAAATACTCCATAAGAAAATATAAAATGAATGGTAAGCTCCATCGGGTTGCATAAACGTTGTTAAAACTGGAAACGCAGGTTAAAAACACGTAATTCGCGTAAAACGCTGAACTGAAAAACGTAAAATTCCAAAACTTTAAGAATTGTCGTAAAATGAAAGGAAATCATATTTTTGTTGTTTATATTGTTTTATGGACATATCGGGATGCCGGAAGGACGTTTAAACCTGAATGTAATAATTTGAAAATCCTGAGAGTGGTATAACATGAAAATGCTGTTATGATGATATGCAGACTATCTCCAGTCTGTATGCAGTGTTCTTAACACTAATGAAATGAATTCGCACCTAAACCAATCCGGTTACGCGAATTTGAATACCCGTAAACTAAATTTACGATGAAATGAGTAATGCAAGTGAATAGTGAAAACTTTTCCGAAAATGAATAGTGTTCGGTGAATAGTAAATTTCCCAAAAGTTTCTCAGAATATCAAACTGACCTCGAAAACGATGAATAGTAAAACGATGAATAGTGTTTGATGAATAGTGTTTGATGAATAGTGTTTTTCCAAAGTTCGGGAAATGACCTGAAATGGTGAGTTGTGACAAATGTAGTCTCACTAGCGGTCTCGGGATGCATCGCTAACGCAAGTTCTAGAATCTAAATGCTACCGATACACTCATAAGCACTAATAATGAATGCTTTTCCTATCAAATCTAAAGGCGAACCTCACATATTTGGGTGGAAAATTTTTCTGAATGGTACGGTTTTGTGCTAGTCATACTATCTCTTATCCATGAGACGCTTGCTATGGCTAAAGTTTCACTCCTAAATGTTGTAAAAAATTTTAAATTTAGCGCTAAAATTGCATTAACAAGTATTTCTTATAGTTTTATTACACATCTACCATTAAACAAACAAACTCAAGCGAAAGTGTATTTGTAAGGTATCATCATTTTACCCTCCCCTTACACTTAAGATGAACATTGTCCCCAATGTTCAAGTAAAGAATGTAAAAGTGAAATAAGTAAAACAAATGAAATCAAGTACTCCCCTGATTCGCTCGGTATGGATAATAAGGTGGCCAGGTTAAATCTTCCTCCAAGAAAATGAACAATCAAAGCTTCCCTTCCAGAATATAAATCATCTTCTTGTCATACATAACCTGTAAATCCTGAGAAAACAAACAAGACAACCTCGCATAAAATCGGCGGCAATCTACATAAGTTACTAAATCCTAGAAAACAAAATAAGATATAATGCTTGTGGAATGAAATTTGTAGATTTCCTGGAGATTATAAAACTTAATAATTCAGCAAAAACTTTAAGACTCCGTTAGAAAAACAAAACTGGTAAAATTTCTAGGTTTTTGCACGTGACGCCGTCAAGAGTAAACTCGTGGCGCCGTCAGAAGTGACCTGCAGAAATTCTTATGTTAAGTTTCCGGAAAATTTCTGGGAAAACTTGGTCCTACTTCCTGGAAAATCCTGCAAAACTTCATTATGACTCAATACAAGCATTTGACTCTAACAAATACGAATATACATGTTCACTTAATATTGTGGAGAATCATGATCGGTTTGTTTCTTAAAAACATATTTGGGGTTTCCCCTTACACTTATCTTTTGCAAAAATACCTTTAGGTGGAGTTAAGACTAGGCCAAAACAAGAAAGTAAAGTATTTCCACTATTTAGTTTAGAAACATGATCTACCAACAATAAAAATAAAGCATGCATACGGACACAAATAACAAACAAACAAAATAAAATCACACAAAGCGTGGGTTGCCTCCCAAGAAGCGCTTTTCTTTATTTACAAGTCTTGTAGCTAGACTCAAGGTCATGGGTTACCGTGTATCGCTTATGCTCACATAACCAAGCGTAAGCCATCTAATGGTCGCCTCATCTTTCTTATAATCATCTCCTAACTCTAAACATCCACGATAGTATCTTTTATTTTTTTCACGAGTATATTTAAGCCCTTTTCTCTTATCATTTTCACTTAGCATTTCTATGGGCGGATACCTACTACACTTCTCCATGGAAAAATCCTTGAACCTAGGGTGTGTGCGGGGCATTTGATAGACAAAATCTTCATCCCCATCCGAGAATGTAATTAACCCTTCTATGAGTTTTTCATCGAGGTTGGTTAGTCTCTCGAAAGGTTTTACAAACACAACTTGGGTTAACTTATCATCAATAAATTCTCCTAGACTCTCCATAACCATGAACTCAATAAGATAAACCAAGCTTCCTACAAACACATGCAATGGTATTGCCCTAGCAATAATGTTTTCTCCTTTGTGTTCTAACTCATCTACCATGATTTTATTACATTCATTACGCGAGATTATGTTCATTGGGAGAGATGAGTTAAGATAGGTTTTAAAGCTCTTAAATCCGATCTTACAAGGAAATTGCATGTTGAATGAACTATCACACTCAATCCTAGCTCTAGGGTCGACATACCTAAGAGGGTTTATTTCCTCTTCCATCCTATTCTCATTAATCACATCACCATCATCAAGATCCTCATCGGAGTCTGAATAGTAAAAAGGACTAGCCCTACGGTCATCATCATGATCAGACTCTTCTAACTCAGAATTATTGTCAAAGTGGTGGTTGGGTGAGAGGTTAGGTGGGTTCTCATTCTCCACTAAAGGAAGTGGGTCGGGCATTTGGAAAATCCTACGATGAAAAACACGAATAACAGGAATCAAACAATCAATGTTATTGTTATCCATCGAAATAGTTTACGAACAAAGGAAACAAAGAAATAAGATAGACTAAAAAAACCTAAAAATAAAAATAAAATCTTACTAGAAAGGAATCTAGCAAGTAGACCTAATAAAAAGAAATTCTAACCTAGACAATAACTATTCCCCGGGCTGCGGCGCCAAAAACTTGATGCGTAGGGATTGCACCAGGCTTTACCTCTCGAGGGATCTCGAGAAGCTTACAACCCCCACCAGGCAGTGTACCTGATCGTTGTAGTATAGTATAGTGACAAGTACCGGGGGATTGATCGTTCAGCTAGGAATAGTGTCGCTAGGATTAGAAAACCTAATTACTAGTGCTAAAGATGAAGGATGATTATTTTTGTATTTTTAAATTTTTTTAGAAAACAAGTAAATATCTCGAGTTTGAAGGATGTGGGCGGAATTAGATGCTAGTCAACTAACCCAATACTAAAGATGCAATCAAAATAAAATACTAGAAATGAAAATAAACTATATTAAACTAAGGTTGTGAGCAATAAGTGGAGAAATGTGTTTACTTAGATTTCACTACTCCCTAGATATCTTTTACATGTTAATTACTTGTTATAGTTGCGTGGATGACGGATTGTATTCCTTAATACCATTCATGAGGTGGCGTACTTAACTACCCAATCCTATGAGTGCCTACTTCACTCCTATGTCGAGCCGGCTAAGAAGCTCCTAACATGGGATCATTAGAATTTACTCATGCATTAAATACAACCAATAAAACCTAGTACACATCGGTTCATGTTTCCTAAGACATTCAAGCATGTTACCATTTGGAGATCTGCCAGTTTTCTTAAGCCTAACATTGAAATCATTCATCCAATACAACCATAAACAAGTGATCAACACATAATCAACATCTAGGTTTCATTAGATCTAAGCAAACACAAGATAAATCTAGCCTAGCATGGTGGAATCAAGACAAGCACATGATATAGACAACCAACACATGGACATATTGATTGAATTAGAAGAACACTTATCTCAATTACACATGTAAGGGTTCAAGGGCTGAAAACCCTTGAAAAACCTGTAAAATTCGTATATGGTTCGGCCTTAGGGTTTCTCCAAAACTTGTTCCTCTTAATGAATGAAAATTAGAAAACTATATATAGAAAATTGAGGCTGACGGCGTCAAGACCAACATTGTGACGCCGTCATCTCGCCGCCAAAAGAATTCTCGGACTGCCTTGATATACATCTGATGCCGTCACGTATTATATTTTTCCAGGCCATCACGTATTTTACTCTTGACGCTCTTCCTTGTGACGCCTTCATTTCTGTACTGGGCCGTCATGAAATTTACTCTTGACGCCGTCGCCTACTGTTCCCAGCTTGGAAAATTAAGTCTTTGGTGTTTTCTTCACTTTTATGCTCCAAAAACGTCCGAATTGCTTCCTTTTCCAGATTTCACTCCCAAAGTACCTAAAATCACAAAAGGAACGATTTAGGGCAATATTTGATCAAATAAATTCAATTTCGGGCTTAAATGACCCCCTAAAAGTGGTTCATTTTTCGCCTCAAGTGCAAAGCTCAAGTCTGCTTTGGAAAATCAACAAGAGACAACCATTGGTCTGACCAAAAGGAAGATGTTCGAATCCAAAACAAGGAAGCCCGAAGAATCCTTATTGAGCTGGAAGCCCTCGCACAACGATTGGGCCGCAATAATATCTAAGCCTATGGAAGTCCAAGACAAAAACCCAAAAGAAAAGAAATGCTACTGCAACAGGAAAGGATTTCTAGTGGACAGTGACGACAGTGATGACGATTCAATTTTTATCGTGGACCCCGGGAGGGATGATTATTGCCTGAATACTTTAAAATTGAATCGTCGGGCCCGCGTGTGAAATTATTCCACCTAATTATTTCACATATCACGGGTTTTCAAAAGGAGAATTGTCTTGATGTGCAAAAGTCTTCAAAGGTCCCTTTCATGTGTGAAATAATTATCAAGAGTGTCGGCCAATCGTGATAAAGCTAAAATAATGGGCTCTACTACGTCATTCCTTACATATTTATTTTTGTCTGAAGGTTTGTAAGCCCATCTATATAAGGGCATAAGTTTCTAAGTTTGTAATCACCAATTCACCTACAATCACCACCACCACCATTGTAACAAAGCTTCCGCAGTATTTTAATAAAAAGGTGTGTTTTAAGTAATAACTTGTACTTTAAAGTTTTAGTTTTTGAGCTTTAGTACAAGATAAAAATTCTTCTTTCGGTACTTTTTAACAGAAGCAATTGCGCTGTCTTTTATCTAAAAACAAAGGTTTTTATGATGTTTTAAATAGAAATGTTACCGTAGAAACACAAGAAATTGGTAAAATAATACCTTTATTGTTTTTTCCTGAATATACCTTGGGGGTTTAGCCTTCCATAGAGCTAAGAACGTTTTGATTCAAAGCTCTGATACCAAGGTAAAAATTACGTTGCCAGGAATTTTTATCTTGTACTAAAGCTCAAAAACTAAAACTTTAAAGTACAAGTTATTACTTAAAACACACCTTTTTATTAAAATACTGCGGAAGCTTTGTTACAATGGTGGTGGTGGTGGTGATTGTAGGTGAATTGGTGATTACAGGCTTAGGAACTTATGCCCTTATATAGATGGGCTTACAAACTATTGTACAAAAATAAAAACGGAAGCAATGACGATATTTACAGGCCATTATTTAAGCTTGATACAGATGGCCGACACATTTGATAATTAAAACAACTACTTTTGACAAAAGATAGTTGCTTTTGACAATTTTGACACATGAAAAAGACTTTTGAGGACTTTTGAGCATCAGGACAATTCATCTTTTGAAAACCCGTGATATGTGAAATAATTATGTGGAATAATTTTCACATGCGGGCCCTTCTTGCTTTTGGATAAAGGTATTGATCCATGAGACGATTCAATTTTAAAGTATTCAGGCAATAATCATCCCACCCGGGGTCCACGATAAAAATTGAATCGTCATCATTGTCGTCACTATCCACTAGAAATCCTTTCCTGTGGATTTTGCCGTGCTGAAGGGTAGACAGCTGGTCCTAATATTGCATCATTTGGAGGTTGATAGCTTGTACCAGATTCTGCATCATTTGTCGTTGGAAAAGCATGTTCTTCATGTTTATTAGCAATTTGTTCTGCCATTTGTTTAAAGTTTCGAAACTTTGGGTATGGAGATTGTCATCATCATCTTCTTTGGAAATATGAAGAATTGTATGATCTTCACCATGCTTCGCTGCGAATGGGTTTTCCCATTCAGACTCTGATTTTTGTGTGGCGAATTTGTCATTCCACTGTGGCAAATATTCATCAAAAAAGTCTTGCTGATTTTTTGAAAATTCTTCTCGTTGGACAAGGATCTTTCCGCCACTCCTTTCATCATCATCCCAATCACTGGATTCTTCCATGATTGCTACTTTTCCTGGGACAATTTCATCATCTGAGAATTCATCTCCCCAGCCAGTTGCTGCAATCTCTTCTATTAGAGTAGTGATTTCTGGAACATCATACTTGACGTAATAGTCCCATTTTCCAGATGGTTCACCAAGGGTAGACCATCTATGTTTTGATCGTAAAGAAATCAAAGGAAAGGAGAGAATGGTGTTCAATTATAAATCCTTGAATGATAACACATACAAGGACCAATAGTCTCTACTAGGCATAAATACCATCATTAAGAGAATAGGAGGTGCGAAAATATTCTCAAAGATTGATCTCAAATCAGGATTTCATCAAGTCGCCATGGATGAAGAATCAATACCATGGACCGCGTTCTTAGTACCTGGAGGACTTTATGAATGGCTGGTTATGCCATTTGGTTTGAAGAATGCCCAGCAGTGTTTCAAAGAAAGATGGATAAATGCTTCAAAGGAACAGAATCATTCATCGCAGTATACATCGATGATATACTGGTTTTCTCAAAAAGTGAAAAGGAGCATGCAAAACACCTGGAAAAGATGCTGAAAATCTGTGAAGATAATGGTTTAGTTTTATCTCCAACAAAGATGAAGATAGCAGTTCCAACAATAGACTTTCTGGGAGCCATCATAGGAAAAGGAACCATAAAGTTACAGCCGCACATCATAAAGAAGATTGCAGACTTCAATGAAGAAGAATTGAAGACAAAGAAGGGGTTAAGGTCATTCTTAGGAATCATTAACTATGCTCGAAGTCATATCCCAAAACTCGGGATACTCCTAAGGCCGCTATATGAAAAGACAAATGCTCATGGAGACAAAAGGTTGAAGCCCTCTGATTATGAGTTAATCAGAAGAATCAAAGAGCAAGTTCAAAATCTTCCAGATCTTGAAATACCACCTGAAGATGCCTATATCATCCTAGAAACAGATGGATGCATGGAAGGATGGGGAGGAATAGTCAAATGGAAGAGCAGTAAGGAAGGACCAAGAAGCTCAAAAAAAGTTTGTGCATATGCTAGTGGCAAATTCTCAACAACCCAATCCACAATTGATGCTGAAATCAATGCCTGTATCAACACTCTGAAGAAACTAAAAATCTACTACCTTGATAAACAAGAAGTAACTCTGAGAACAGATTGTCAAGCAATTATTAACTTTTACAATAAAGCTAATAGCAACAAATCCTCAAGGGTTAGGTGGATCAAGTTTGCAGATGCAGTCACAGGAACAGGCGTCAAGATTAACATAGAACATATAGAGGGAAAACATAATACGCTAGCTGATTCTCTCTCAAGACTTGTTAACCTTTGTTTTGTAGAATGCACAGGAGAAATGAATCAATTAGCAGCAGTAGCCCTTTACTCAGTTGAGTAAGTTCTACAGACCCCCCATGTCTCTCAGAAGAATATGAAGATCACTTGCGAAGAAATCATGAAGACTTTCAACCACTCCCAAGAATCTTTACTAAAACGATCTTTACTCATGAAGAACCAGGAGCAATGTACCGGCAGTACCAGCTTAGAGCCAATCAAAATCCAATCAGAATGGATAAATCTGATGCGTGGAGATCAGTCGCCCAAGATATCGAACTATCAGCAGCAAAAGAAGCAGTTAAAGCAATGCGAAACCTACAAGCAATCATACAGTGCAAAGCCCAAGTATGCTTTGGAAAATCAACAAGAGACAACCATTGGTCTGACCAAAGGGAAGATGTTCGAATCCAAAACAAGGAAGCCCGAAGAATCCTCATTGAGCTGGAAGCCCTCGCACAACGATTGGGCCGCAATAATATCTAAACCTATGGAAGTCCAAGACAAGAACCCAAAAGAAAAGAAATGCTATTACAACAGGAAAGGATTTCTAGTGGATAGTGACGACAGTGATGACGATTCAATTTTTATCGTGGACCCCGGGTAGGATGATTATTGCCTGAATACTTTAAAATTGAATCGTCCCATGGATCAATACCTTTATCCAAAAGCAAGAAGGGCCCGCATGTGAAAATTATTCCACATAATTATTTCACATATCATGGGTTTTCAAAAGATGAATTGTCCTGATGCTCACGGGTTTTCAAAATATGAATTGTCCTGATGCTCAAAAGTCCTCAAAAGTCTTTATCATGTGTCAAAATTGTCAAAAGCAACTATCTTTTGTCAAAAGTAGTTGTTTTAATTATCAAATGTGTCGGCCATCTGTATCAAGCTTAAATAATGGCATGTAAATATCGTCATTGCTTACGTTTTTGTTTTTGTACAATAGTTTGTAAGCCCATCTATATAAGGGCATAAGTTCCTAAGCCTGTAATCACCAATTCACCTACAATCACCACTACCACCACCATTGTAACAAAGCTTCCGCAGTATTTTAATAAAAAGGTGTGTTTTAGGTAATAACTTGTACTTTAAAGTTTTAGTTTTTGAGCTTTAGTACAAGATAAAAATTCCTGGCAACGTAATTTTTATCTTGGTATCAGAGCTTTGAATCAAAACATTCTTAGCTCTATGGAAGGCTAAACCCCTAAGGTATATTCAGGAAAAACAGTAAAGGTATTATTTTACCAATTTCTTGTGTTTCTACGGTAAAATTTCTGTTTAAAACTTCATTAAAACCCTTGCTTTTAGATAAAAGACAGCGCAATTGCTTCTATTAAAAAGTACCGAAAGAGCCGGGAAGGTTTGAAGTTAACCGTTTAGTGAGTCGTAAACAAGTTTGTAAGTATAACCTTTGAAGTTTTTGATGTTATGTCTGATCGCTTTGAGCAAGAAATACAGAGTTGGTACGATAATTCACAAACTGTGGATCCTGAATATATCGTCTTTAAAGAAAATAGTTCTAAACCTACAATTACCGATTTTGCCAATAATTTAGTTTGTGTTTATAAACGTCTAAATGTCTTTTCTAAAGTAGCACTTAAGAATTTCAAAAGTATTTCTAAAAAACAAAAAGATCTTGAATTAAAATTCGAAAGTTGTCAAGAGAAGCTTGAATCCTGTGAGGAACTATTAAGAAAAACCCAGAGTGAAACCAGAAAAAGCTTTCAACAAATCTCAACCGAGATCCATCAATCTAAACCACTCACAAAAAGAGAAGTCTTGAACCTTGATCAAGAAATAAACGAGCAACCAAAGTTAGTTGAAAAAGAAGCCCTTCGACTAACAGAAGACCTCAATCATAAAGTCCAGAAGGTTGAACACCTTCTCTACGAAGTCAAGAAACTCATCACCGGATGAGTCTTGCCAATCAAAAGGCATCTATTGAGTATCAAGAAGCTATACAAGCTACTGAAGACTTTGAATCACCAGCAGTTGGTTTCGCAAAAACAACTGATTACAAAGAAGGATTAGCTACTCAAGTGAAGGCTATCATAAAGCAAAACAACACCTTGCTTTACTTAGCAACGAAACAAAGTCAGAAGTTAATGGAGATTGAAGAAAAGTTTGACAAGCTAAAACAAGAAGTTCAAGCTATTATCAAACAGAAGACACAACCTGCAGATCTCGAAGACTCAATATCAAGTTTAGCTAAAGGACTTGATAGTTTCTCCATTAGTGGGAAACATCCAACAAAGAAAAGTAACGGACAGATTTACGTCTTTGAAGATCCCAATAAAATATTTAAAGAACAATTTGGGAAGGAGTCAAAGAAATGACTTCTAGAAGGCCTAAAATCCTTAATAGGAGTTCCACGCAAATTCAAACAGAACACCCAACTCAAGAAGATCAAATCCGCGGTTATAGACAAATGACCCGGAGTAGATATCAAGCAGCTAGGGCAACAAGAAGAGTATTTGGGAAGACAACTTGAGGTATCAAGAGAAAGACGAGCAAATCTTGTTCCAACAGAAGTACTTTATTCAACCTTGGAGTCCGTCGTAGATCTAGAAAGACAACTTGAGGTATCAAGAGAAAGACGAGCAAATCTTGTTCTAACAGAAGTACTTTATTCAAACAATAGAAGTACTGCAAGACACAAAGTATATGAACACTACTCTGAGCAACGAATCCTATGTATCGGTGAAAATCAAGCTAACCTTCAACCGTGTAACCAAAAAAGTTACCAGAGCTTGAGAATTTCAGGGCTCCAACATATTCACCTAGAAATATTCATGATTAGGCTACATGCACTCCACCGGAGAAGTGCAGGAACAAATGCTCTAGTTGTTCTTCATGACACTAGATGGGAAGATAGCCGGAAAATTATTGGAACCATGGAAGTAGACCTCTCTGCAGGAACACAGTTAGTCTACATGTTCCCTGATATGGTTCTAAGTATTGATAACTTCCATAATCATATAGAAGTTGTTATACAAACTCATGGGTATGAAACCTGGCAAGGAGGTAAAAGCAACCTTTTAATCACGATAGCCATGACGGGTAGGCTATCAAACACCAGTTATATGGGATTCCAATACAACATAGAAAATGTTGTGGACCATCTCACAACGAATGACATCACAGCAATTCCTGGTGAAAGAAGAAGTATATAAGAGCTTGAAGGAATGAGTTGGAATTTAAAGCCATCTGAGCAAACCTCAGTACGAGTACCATCAAGAGTTGCGGTACATGAAAGGCTTAATAGATCATTAAGTCTTCAATTTGAAAGATATCGTCAAGCACCCCAACCAGCAAGATACTCTGTTGACCAGCATGATCGAGAAATACTAAGCAATGATCATCTAGATGAAGATGAATAGCATTTTGTAGGAGTATGCTTCCGAGATCCTCAAATAAAACATATCCCTTGTGATATATGTTTCTGTGAGGAATGTTTGAACGAAGCAAGAATCCTAGAAGATGAACCACTGAATCAAACCAGACACTCCAATAAACCAAGACGATCAAAACATAGATGGTCTACCCTTGGTGAACCATCTGGAAAATGGGACTATTACGTCAAGTATGATGTTCCAGAAATCACTACTCCAATAGAAGAGATTGCAGCAACTGGCTGGGGAGATGAATTCTCAGATGATGAAATTACCCCAGGAAATGTAGCAATCATGGAAGAATCAAGTGATTGGGATGATGACGAAAGGAGTGGTGGAAAAATTCTTGTCCAACGAGAAAAGTTTTCAAAAAATCAGCAAGACTTTCTTGATGAATATTTGCCACAGTGGGATGACAAACTCGCCACACAAAAATCAGAGTCTGAATGGAAAAATCCATTCACAGCGAAGCATGGTGAGGACCATACAATTCTTCATATTTCCAAAGAAGATGATGATGACAATCTGCCATACCCAAAGTTTTGAAACTTTAAACAAATGGCAGAACAAATTGCTAATAAACATGAAGAACATGCTTTTCCAACGGCAAATGATGCAGAATCTGGTGCAAGCTATCAACCTCCGAATGATGCAATATTAGGACCAGCTGTCTACCCTCCAGCACGGCAAAATCCACAGCCAACTTATAAACCAGACTACCAGTTTGGTTATCCTCAAGGAAGAAGCAATATTTTTAATGGAGGATATGGTGAATATCGCAATTCACAGTGGACTCTGCCACCAGCATGGACGAAATTAGGAGTAATGCTTGTTCTACCAGCAGATCCAGGCTTATGGTCAGATGTGATAGCAAGATGGGAGTCTATAACAATCAATAGGCTCAACAGTCAAACGTGGACTGACAATAAAGCAAAATTAGCCTTTGTGGAGAATCTTCTTGGAGAAAGCGAAAAGTTAATGTGGCAACAATGGCAAACTGCATATCCTGATGTGTATGCTGCCCTTGAAGCAATTGCTGATAAACCACAAAATATAACATCACAAGTAAGGCAGTTAATACTACTTGAAGACCCGTATCGAGGCTCAACTGATGAACAAGACAGAGCCTACAGGGACTTAGACAGGATAACTTGTGAAGAAACCAAGAACTTGTGGTCATTCCTGGAAGATTTCAGGCAGTTAACAATAAAGTCAGGAAGATTGTACTTCGCTTCGACAACAGAGAAACTTTTTGCTAAACTACCACCTTCTTTATCCAAGAAAGTAGAAGAATCGTTTAAAGCTAGGCACCCTGGTCTCAATGCAGGAGTCCTACCTGCAATCAAGTTCACTCATACTTTCATCTCAGAAATGTGCAAAGATGCAGCGCTTGCCAAGGAACTCAGAGATTTATCTCTTTGTTCAGCTATACCAATTCCTGGTTACTACAAAAATAACAGGAAGAAGTATGGAATGAGAAAATCAAGAACGTAAAAAGGCAAGCCACATGGTTCTCATGTAAAACCATTCAAGAAAAAGTATAAAGATGACAGAGGACGAGTCAAGAAATGCAAATGCTTTATTTGTGGAAAGGAAGGGCATTTTGCAAAAGATTGCAGAAGCAAACAAGGAAACATTGCAAGATCAGCTGTTTATCAAGAACTAGATCTTGATGATAACTGGGACATTGTCTCAGCAGACTTTGACGACACCAGTGTCTACAGCATATAAGAAGGAGAAGGTGATACTCATCAAAGTATCAGTGTTATGGTCCAAGATACTCCATTTGAAGAAGCAGCTTTCACAATAACACATGAAGTTAATGAAAGCAACAGTGAAGATGAAAGGGAAAATGATCAACATAGTCATTTTGCTTTCATGTTCCATCCAGGACCACCAACAAAAATAGCAGACATGGTTCAATCCGTAGGATCGTGGAAACCAAGTAAAGAATTACCGGCTCAGAGTAAAAATTGTGAGCATGATTGGAAAGAAAACATGGTTACAAACTACACGATCTGCTATTTCTGTGGAATACTAACCACAGACATATCAAGACTTAACTGTCCCAAGTGCCAACTGACAACATGCGCCCTTTGTGCAAAAAATTATCTTGGCAAAACAGTTAATGTTAAAAGAAAGCAGCAGTGCAGGCCAGAAGAAGAAAATGACTTCAACAATAGAGAGGTGAAACTTCTTAAAGAAAAGACGGAACAAGTTCAGCAAATGATAAGAGATCAAGCTAAAGAGTACTACGAAACAAAGGCAGAGATTCAAAAGAAGGAAGAAGCATGGCAGATTGAAAAAAAGATTGCTAATAAAGGATGTCCATGATGCTCTTGAAATCATTGATCAACTTAAAGCTGAACGTATGAAGCTTGAAGAAGAAGAGGATGAAGAAATAAGAAGGCTTAAAGCACAACTACAAGAAAAGAAAGAAGAAGGAGAAAAGTATCAGTTCTCTAGTGAAGAATTCCCACCGTTAAGTGATCCTCACATAGCAAGACCCTTTATGGAAGCAGAGGTCCATTACTCTGGAAGTGCTGCATCAATTCCAAAAATTAGAAAGATAACTAACTCACTTTACAGTGTAAAAGTTGAGTTTGATATCCCTAATTGTCCCGCATTTGGAATCGGTACAATAATAGACACAGGAGCATCAGCATGCTGCATAAATAAGAGGGTAATCCCATAGGAAGCACTTGAACCTTTAAACCACAACGTCTTCTTCAATGGTTTAATTCAAGACGACAAGCAACTCACAGAATAAAGGCAGGCTCTTTCCTCATTGAAGGAAACAAATTCAAGATTCCCCTCATATATGCGTATGATATGCATGACAGCAATGGCATTGAAATGCTGATAGGAGCTAACTTCCTAAGGTCCATGAAAGGAGGAATTCGCATAGAAGGAGATGAGATAACCATCTACAAGAAGGTTACCAAGATCAAAACTTCAGAACAATCTGAGGTTGCTGAAGTTGCCATCACTGAACTTGAAATAAGTGAAGAAGATTTCCTCGAAATAAATGAATCTATTTATTTCAACCAAGAAGGCAACAACGCATTCCTAGACTAGTTTAAGCCTGTCATTGATAGGTTAAAATTTCAAGGATACATCGGAGAAGAACCTCTAAAGCATTGGAAGAAAAATAATGAACTTTGTAAGCTGGATATTATCAATCCAGACATTACAATTGAAGACCGACCATTAAAACATGTGACACCAGTAATGGAAGATTCATTCAGAAAGCATGTTGATAGTCTTCTTGAAATTGGTGCTATTCGTCCAAGCAAAAGCAGACACAGAACGATGGCGATGATCGTAAATTCAGGAACACCAATTTTCTTAGCTCTGATACCAAGATAAAAATTAGGTTGCCAGGAATTTTTATCTTGTACTAAAGCTCAAAAACTAAAACTTTAAAGTACAAGTTATTACTTAAAACACACATTTTTATTAAAATACTGCGGAAGCTTTGTTACAATGGTGGTGGTGGTGGTGATTGTAGGTGAATTGGTGATTACAGGCTTAGGAACTTATGCCCTTATATAGATGGGCTTACAAACTATTGTACAAAAATAAAAACGTAAGCAATGACGATATTTACAGGCCATTATTTAAGCTTGATACAAATGGCCGACACATTTGATAATTAAAACAACTACTTTTGACAAAAGATAATTGCTTTTGACAATTTTGACACATGATAAAGACTTTTGAGGACTTTTAAGCATCAGGACAATTCATCTTTTGAAAACCCGTGATATGTGAAATAATTATGTGGAATAATTTTCACATGCGGGCGCTTATTGCTTTTGGATAAAGGTATTGATCCATGGGACGGTTCAATTTTAAAGTATTCAGGCAATAATCATCCCACCCGGGGTCCACGATAAAAATTGAATCGTCATCACTGTCGTCACTATCCACTAGAAATCCTTTCCTGTTGTAGTAGCATTTCTTTTCTTTTGGGTTTTTGTCTTGGACTTCCATAGGTTTAGATATTATTGCGGCCCAATCATTGTGCGAGGGCTTCCAGCTCAATGAGGATTCTTTGGGCTTCCTTGTTTTGGATTCGAACATCTTCCCTTTGGTCAGACCAATGGTTGTCTCTTGTTGATTTTCCAAAGCAGACTTGGGCTTTGCACTGTATGATTGCTTGTAGGTTTCACATTGCTTTAACTGCTTATTTTGCTGCTGATAGTTCGATATCTTGGGCGAGTGATCTCCATGCATCAGATTTATCCATTCTGATTGGATTTTGATTGGCTCTAAGCTGGTACTGCCAGTACATTGCTCCTGGTTCTTCATGAGTAAAGATCGTTTTAGTAAAGATTCTTGGGAGTGGTTGAAAGTCTTCATGATTTCTTCGCAAGTGATCTTCATATTCTTCTGAGAGGCATGGGGGGTCTGTAGAACTTTCTCCACTGAGTAAAGGGCTGTTGCTGCTAATTGCTTCATTTCTCCTGTGCATTCTGCAAAACAAAGATTAACAAGTCTTAAAAGAGAATCAGCTAGCGTGTTATGTTTTCCCTCTATATGTTCTATGTTAATCTTGACGCTTGTTCCTGTGACTGCATCTGCAAACTTGATCCACCGAACCCTTGAGGATTTGTTGCTATTAGCTTTATTGTAAAAGCTAATAATTGCTTGACAATCTGTTCTTAGAGTTACTTCTTGTTTATCAAGGTAGTAGATTTTTAGTTTCTCCAGAGTGTTGATACAGGCATTGATTTCAGCATCAATTGTGGATTGGGTTGTTGAGAATTTGCCACTAGCATATGCACCAACTTTTTCTGAGCTTCTTGGTCCTTCCTTACTGCTCTTCCATTTGACTATTCCTCCCCATCCTTCCATGCATCCATCTGTTTCTAGGATGATATAGGCATCTTCAGGCGGTATCTCAAGATCTGGAAGATTTTGAACTTGTTCTTTGATTCTTCTGATTTACTCATAATCAGAGGGCTTCAACCTTTTGTCTCCATGAACATTTGTCTTTTCATATAGCGGCCTTAGGAGTATCCCAAGTTTTGGGATATGACTTCGAGCATAGTTAAGGATTCCTAAGAATGACTTTAACCCCTTCTTTGTCTTCAACTCTTCTTCATTGAAGTCTGCAACCTTCTTTATGATGTGCGGCTGTAACTTTATGGTTCCTTTCTCTATGACTGCTCCTAGAAAGTCTATTGTTGGAACTGCTATCTTCATCTTTGTTGGAGATAAAACTAAACCATTATCTTCACAGATTTTCAGCATCTTTTCCAGGTGTTTTGCATGCTCCTTTTCATTTTTTGAGAAAACTAGTATATCATCGATATATACTGCGATGAATGATTCTGTTCCTTTGAAGCATTTGTCCATCTTTCTTTGGAACACTGCTGGGGCATTCTTCAAACCAAATGGCATAACCAGCCATTCATAAAGTCCTCCAGGTACTAAGAACGCGGTCCATGGTATTGATTCTTCATCCATGGCGACTTGATGAAATCCTGATTTGAGATCAAACTTTGAGAATATTTTCGCACCTCCTATTCTCTTAATGATCGTATTTATGCCTGGTAGAGAGTATTGGTCGTTGTATGTGTTATCATTCAAGGATTTATAATTGAACACCATTCTCTCATTTCCTTTGATTTCTTTTCCCGTTACAGGATCAATTGTTGTTCCTGAATTTACGATCATTGCCATCGTTCTGTGTCTGCCTTTGCTTGGACGAATAGCACCAATTTCAAGAAGACTATCAACATGCTTTCTGAATGAATCTTCCATTGCTGGTGTCACATGTTTTAATGGTCGGTCTTCAATTGTAATGTCTGGATTGATAATATCCAGCTTACAAAGTTCACCATTTTTCTTCCAATGCTTTAGAGGCTCTTCTCCGATGTATCCTTGAAGTTTTAACCTATCAATGACAGGCTTAAACTGTTATAGAAATGCGTTGTTGCCTTCTTGGTTGAAATAAATAGATTCATTTATTTCAAGGAAATCTTCACTTATTTCAAGCTCGGTGATGGCAACTTCAGCAACCTCAGATTGTTCTGAAGTTTTGATCTTGGTAACCTTCTTATAGATGGTTATCTCATCTCCTTCTATGCGAATTCCTCCTTTCATGGATCATAGGAAGTTAGCTTCTATCAGCATTTCAATGCCATTGCTGTCATGCATATCGAATGCATATATGAGGGGAATCTTGAATTTTTTTCCTTCAATGAGGAAAGAGCCTGACTTTATTCTGTGAGTTGCTTGTTGTCTTGAATTTAAACCGTTGAAGAAGACGTTGTGGTTTAAAGGTTCAAGTGCTTCCTCTGGGATTACCCTTTTATTTATGCAGCATGCTGATGCTCCTGTGTCTATTATTGCACCGATTCCAAACGCGGGACAATTAGGGATATCAAACTCAACTTTTACATTGTAAAGTGAGTTAGTTATCTTTTTAATTTTTGGAATTGTCGCAGCACTTACAGAGTAATGAATCTCTGCTTCCATGAAGGGTCTTGCTATGTGAGAATCATTTAATGGTGGGAATTCTTCACTAGAGAACTGAAACTTTTCTCCTTCTTCTTTCTTTTCTTGCAGTTGTGCTTTAAGCCTTCTTATTTCTTCATCCTTTTCTTCTTCAAGCTTCATACGTTCAGATTTAAGTTGATCAATGATTGCAAGTGCATCATGTACATCTTTTATTAGCAATCTTTTTTCAAGCTGCCATGCTTCTTCCTTCTTTTGAATCTCTGCCTTTGTTTTGTAGTACTCTTTAGCTTGATCTATTTCATCTGCTGAACTTGTTCCGTCATTTCTTTCAGAAGTTTTTTAAGAAGTTTCACCTCTCTATTGCTGAAGTCATTTTCTTCTTCTGGCTTGCACTGCTGCTTTCTTTTAACATTAACTATTTTGCCAAGATAATTTTTTGCACAAAGGGCGCATGTTGTCAGTTGGCACTTGGGACAGTTAAGTCTTGATATGTCTGTGGTTAGTATTCCACAGAAATAGCAGATCGTGTAGTTTGTAACCGTGTTTTCATTCCAATCATGCTCACAATTTTTACTCTGAGCAGGTAATTCTTTACTTGGTTTCCACGATCCTACGGATTGAACCATGTCTGCTATTTTTGTTGGTGGTCCTGGATGGAACATGAAAGCAAAATGACTATGTTGATCATTTTCCCTTTCATCTTCACTGTTGCTTTCATTAACTTCATGTGTTATTGTGAAAGTTGCTTCTTCAAATGGAGTATCTTGGACCATAACACTGATACTTTGATGAGTATCACCTTCTCCTTCTGATATGCTGTAGACATTGGTGTCGTCAAAGTCTGCTGAGACAATGTCCCAGTTATCATCAAGATCTAGTTCTTGATAAACAGCTGATCTTGCAATGTTTCCTTGTTTGCTTCTGCAATCTTTTGCAAAATGCCCTTCCTTTCCACAAATAAAGCATTTGCATTTCTTGACTCGTCCTCTGTCATCTTTATACTTTATCTTGAATGGTTTTACATGAGAACCATGTGGCTTGCCTTTGTATGTTCTTGATTTTCTCATTCCATACTTCTTCCTGTTATTTTTGTAGTAACCAGGAATTGGTATAGCTGAACAAAGAGATAAATCTCTGAGTTCCTTGGCAAGCGCTGCATCTTTGCACATTTCTGAGATGAAAGTATGAGTGAACTTGATTGCAGGCAGGACTCCTGCATTGAGACCAGGGTGCCCAGCTTTAAATGATTCTTCTAGTTTCTTGGATAAAGAAGGTGGTAGTTTAGCAAAAAGTTTCTCTGTTGTCGAAGGGAAGTACAATCTTCCTGACTTTATTGCTAACTGCCTGAAATCTTCCAGGAATGACCACAAGTTCTTGGTTTCTTCACAAGTTATCCTGTCTAAGTCCCTGTAGGCTCTGTCTTGTTCATCAGTTGAGCCTCAATACGGGTCTTCAAGCAGTATTAACTGCCTTACTTGTGATGTTATATTTTGTGGTTCATCAGTAATTGCTTCAAGGGCAGCATACACATCAGGATATGCAGTTCGCCATTGTTGCCACATTAACTTTTCGCTTTCTCCAAGAAGATTCTCCACAAAGGCTAATTTTGCTTTATTGTCAGTCCACGTTTGACTGTTGAGCCTATTGATTGTTATAGACTCCCATCTTGCTATCACATCTGACCATAAGCCTGGATCTGCTGGTAGAACAAGCATTACTCCTGATTCCGTCCATGCTGGTGGCAGAGTCCACTGTGAATTGTGATATTCACCATATCCTCCATTAAAAATATTGCTTCTTCCTTGAGGATAACCAAACTGGTAGTCTGGTTTATAAGTTGGCTGTGGATTTTGCCGTGCTGGAGGGTAGACAGCTGGTCCTAATATTGCATCATTCGGAGGTTGATAGCTTGCACCAGATTCAGCATCATTTGTCGTTGGAAAAGCATGTTCTTCATGTTTATTAGCAATTTGTTCTGCCATTTGTTTAAAGTTTCGAAACTTTTGGTATGGAAGATTGTCATCATCATCTTCTTTGGAAATATGAAGAATTGTATGGTCCTCACCATGCTTCGCTGTGAATGGATTTTTCCATTCAGACTCTGATTTTTGTGAGGCGAGTTTGTCATCCCACTGTGGCAAATATTCATCAAGAAAGTCTTGCTGATTTTTTGAAAACTTTTCTCGTTGGACAAGAATTTTTTCGCCACTCCTTTCATCATCATCCCAATAACTTGATTCTTCCATGATTGCTACTTTTCCTGGGGTAATTTCATCATCTGAGAATTCATCTCCCCATCCAGTTGCTGCAATCTCTTCTATTGGAGTAGTGATCTCTGGAACATCATACTTGACGTAATAGTCCCATTTTCCAGATGGTTCACCAAGGGTAGACCATCTATGTTTTGATCGTCTTGGTTTATTGGAGCGTCTGGCTTGATTCAGTGGTTCATCTTCTAGGATTCTTGCTTCGTTCAAACATTCCTCACAGAAACATATATCACAAGGGATATGTTTTATCTGAGGATCTTGGAAGCATACTCCTACAAAATGATGTTCTTCTTCATCTAAATGATCATTGCTTAGTATTTCTCGATCATGCTGGTCAACAGAGTATCTTGCTGGTTGGGGTGCTTGACGATATCTTTCAAATTGAAGACTTAATGATCTATTAAGCCTTTCATGTACCGCAACTCTTGATGATACTCGTACTGAGGTTTGCTCAGATGGCTTTAAATTCCAGCTCATTCCTTCAAGCTCTTCTATACTTCTTCTTTCACCAGGAATTGCTGTGATGCCATTCGTTGTGAGATGGTCCACAACATTTTCTACACTGTATTGGAATCCCATATAATTGGTGTTTGATAGCCTACCCGTCATAGCTATCGTGATTAAAAGGTTGCTTTCACTACCTTGCCAGGTTTCATACCCATGAGTTTGTATAACAACTTCTATATTATTATGGAAGTCATCAATACTTAGAACTATATTAGGGAACATGTAGACTAACTGTGTTCCTGCAGAGAGGTCTACTTCCATGGTTCCAATAATTTGCCGGCTATCTTCCCATCTAGTGTCACGAAGAAAAACTAGAGCATTTTGATGCGTGAGAATCGCAACAAGCTTTACCTCTTGAGGGATCTCGAGAAGCTTACAACCCCCACCAGGCAGTGTACCTGATCGTTGTAGTATAGTATAGTGACAAGTACCGGGGGATTGATCGTTCAGCTTAGGAATAGTGTCGCTAGGATTAGAAAATCTAATTACTAGTTCTAGAGGTGAGGGATGATTATTTTTGTGCTTTTGTATTTTTATGAAAGCAAGTAAAATCTCGGGTTTTGGAAGAGTGGGCGGAATTAGTTGCTATTCAACTAACCCAAAACTAATATATATTCAAAATAAAATACTGAAAATGAAATTAAACTAAATTATACTAAGGTTGTGAGCAGTAATTGGAGAAATTGTGTTTACTTAGACTTCACTACTCCCTAGACTCAAAGTCATGGGTTATCACGTGACTTCATCATTGGTTCCACTCTCTAGGTCGTCTTCTAAACCAGTTTTGTATTCCGGACCTAGTTGTAAGCACTCTTTGTAGAAACCAAGCATCCTGTTTCTAACATACTCTACTCCTCTACGTCTATCCTCCTCATTCCTATAATAAGCCGCTTGCTTAAGTTCCTTTTCGAAATTAGAGAGAAGGCGGTATTGTTCGATCTTGTAGGGCATTTGATAAGCAACCTCATCATTATCTTTCTTGAACCTAACTATCCCTAAAGTCGGATCATAACTCATCCTAGTGGCCTCAACAAATGGTTTCCCGAATATTATTTGGCTTAGGCAAGCATCTATCACCGGACGAGTGTCTTCCACTATCATAAAATCAATCTCATAGGTGAGATTCCCTATAATCACATGTGCTCCCTTAACTCTTCCCGCAAAATTACTTATCCAATTTTTACCGGGCATCATCCTAAAATTGAGTTGCTTCTTCATCACCCAATTGTAATAGGTTCTAGTCATGATGTTCACGGGGGATCTAAGGTCGATGTAAGCTTTCCATATATGCATGTGCCCGATATTACATGGGATGTTAATGTTAGAGGGGTCTCCCACTTTGATCAGGGGGTCGCCAAAGATATATGTTTTCTCGGGACTATCGAATAAATCCTTATGGTATTCCCGTTCTTCCTCGGTTGGCAACTTATCAAAGTATTCCTCTATAGGTTCTACCTCCTCTAATTCCTCATCCTTATTAACCTCAACTTCCCTACTCTCATCCTCACTATCGGCTTCTACTCTAACTTCATCCTTGTCACTCTCCTCTATCTCCTTATCTATCGGCTTAATGGTGACAACATTTGTTGGGTTTTGACCAAGTAACACTGCTGCTAAGTAACTCTGCTGCTGAGTAATACTGCTGCTACAATGAAACTGCTGCTAGTGTTAATGACTCTGCTGCTGAAGACAATCTGCTGCTTGGTGAAACTACTGCTGAAGAGATTAACATTGTATACGATAGGATAATTATGGAATAGATTCTTTGTATAGTTTATCTATTTAGATTATTCTTATCTTGTAGAGAAAGGTATTGTAAACCTAGTAGGACTCCTTGGCCTATAAAAGGAGGATCCTAGGGTTAGTTTATGTACGTATTATTATTCACTTCAAGGTTGTAAAACCCTATCATTATTGAGTGCTCGTATTAATAAATATTGAAGTGTTGAAAGAGAATTCTTAATCTTCTTAAGTTAAGCTTTTATATTCCGAGTTTAAGCTTAAGTATTTGTTTAAGTTAACTTCTATATAAGATCGTATTAGCTCAACTGGGATCAACAAGTGGTATCAGAGCTTGTGATCTAGAAGTTATAATCAAGAAGATTTTGTTTCTTTAAAGTTTGCTGTTCCAAATCGTTTGCATAAGATGGGTGATGAAACTCATATGGTGACTGCTTCAAGGGTTCCCATGCTCAATCCTTCTGAGTATGAGCTATGGAAGAGGAGGATCAGACAATACATTCGCATGATCGACTTCAACATGTGGAATGTGATTGTTAATGGTGATTCTGAACCAGAGAAGAGTGCTGATGGTAAGGAGATACCAATCAAGTCTGCTGAAGCTAATGCAACTAGGAAGCTGGAAATCAAGGCTCATAGTATTCTCTTAATGGGAATACCTAATGAATTTCAAATGGACTTTGATGATTGTGAAACAGGAAAAGCATTAATGGATGCAGTAGAATTCAGGTTTGGAGGGAATGATGCTACTAAGAAGTCCAGAAAGAATATGTTGAAGCATCAGTTTGAAAACTTTACTTCTGAACCTGGAGAAAAGATAATTGGCACATACAACAGGCTAAATCAATTAGTTAGTCATCTAAAGCTTGTTGGTTATGTTGTTCCACAGGAAGATGTGAATCTCAAGTTCCTAAGAAGTCTTGCACCTGAATGGAGTATGCATACAGTGGTGTGGAGGAATAAGCCTGACTTTGAAACAATGAAGTTGGAGAGCCTCTACAACAATTTAAGGGTGTATGAATCTGAATTGGCTACTTCTTCTACTTCATCTTCTAGTACACAAAATCTTGCTTTTGTTTCTTCAAAATCCAAAGAGACACAAGATACTCACTCTACTGCTTATGGAGTATCTACTGCTGATGGATCTGGATCTGCTGCTAGCTCAAATGACAAGATTTCTACCAGTGATGTTGCTTTATGTGCATTCTTGGCTGAGCTTACTACAATCATAAGATCACATGTCATAAATCAAGATTTGGATCATATTGATCCAGATGATCTTGAAGAAATTGATCTCAAATGGCAAATGGCAATGTTGACTTTAAGAGCAAGAAAGTTCTGGAAAAAGACTGGAAGAGAAGTCAAATACAAGGCTAAGGAGAGTCCAGGGTTTGACAAGTCTAAGATTGAATGCTACAATTGCAACAGGAAGGGACACTTTGCTAGAGAGTGTAGATCTCCAAAGAAGAATGCTGAAGTTCCAAAGAAGACTGAAGAATCAAAGTCTGCAATGGTAGCTTGTGATGGGCTGGGAGAATATGACTGGAGTGATATGGCTGAAGAAGAACCAAATTTCTCTTTGGTTGCTACTGTTCAACCCAAAGTGCATAACTTTGCACTTATGGCATATGGTTCATCATCAGGCTCTGACTCTGAGGTATCTAATGATTCTGAATCATCTGGATGTTCTTTTAAATCTTGTTCTGACACTATAGAAGTTCTTAAGGCTAGGAATGAGAGTTTAAATAGAGAAGTTGAACACCTAAAACTTGATAACTTAGGTTATAAAGTAGGTATTCAAAATGTTGAGAGAAGGTTAGAGTATCTCAAAGAGTGTGAAAAGGAATATGTAGAACAACTTAATCTCAGAGATATAGAAATTTTTAAGAAAAATAGTGAAGTAGAAGTTCTTAAAAATAAGTTAGAAGAAGCTGAAAAAGAAAAAGAAGCTGCTCTTGCTGAAAAAGAAAAACATGTAGTGAGAGTACAAAAACAACAATTTGCTTCTGATATGGTTAATAAGTCTATAGAGAGCACCTTGATGAGAAAAGGCAGTGGAATAGGATATAATGAAGTGGCTCCTCCAGCCAAAAGTGCTTATGCTCCACCAGGCAAAGAGCTATCCTTCATTAGTGAGCTAGAAATTGGAAAACCTGTAGGTGAATGTAGTACAAGTAAAATTGAAACACCTAAGGTTGAGGATAGAAAATTTCCTGAAGCTCTAATTATCGAGGAATGGTATAGTGATAGTGATAGTGAAGAGGAACAGGTTAAACCAAAACAAAGTTTTAAAAAGGAAGAAATTCCTACTCAGGTTAAGCCTAAGGTGGAACAGGTAAAGTTTGTTAAACCTGTGTTAGGAAATAACTTTTCTAGAAAACTGGTAGAGTACAATGAGATACCTAGAGAACAGATGGAAAGGTTCAATAATAAGCCTAGGGGTAACCAAAGAAACTTTAATAACCTAGTTTCAAAAAGATTAGGTGATCAGTTTCAAATACAAAAGAAGGCTTGTTATAAGTGTGGTAGCTTTGACCACTTGATTGTTAGATGTCCTGAACACCAAAAGCCTGTTTGGAATCAATACACTAGGGTGAATCACAAATATGTAACTAAACAAACTCACCCACATCCTAATAGAAACATGGTTCCAAGAGCTGTTTTGTTGAGATCTGGTGCTACTAGATCTATTTATGCTGCTAAATCAAATGGTGTTTTCAAATCAACAACTAGTTCTTCAAATGGCTCTACTGCTAGTAAGCACTCTGCTGCTAGAATGCATTCTGCTGCTAGTAAGCAATCTGCTGCTAGTTTAAAACTTTCTACTTCTGAGCCAAAACATCTTCCAAATACAGTTGTTGGTAATCACTATTATGCTGTTAAGGCCTCAGCTTGCTGGACTTGGAAACCAAAAACAAATGTTTCAAACTCTGTTTCCAAGAATAGTAGTGCATCAAGTGATTTGAAGAAATTTGATTATACTGATGCACAGGGCAGATCCAAGTCAGTAATGGCTTGGGTCATCAAGAGAAACTGATTTCTTTATTTTTCATGTGCAGGTCAATCTACTGGATGAGCTTAAGGATATGGTTATTGTTGACAGTGGATGCTCTGGACACATGACTGGGGATGAATCTCAACTTGAAGATCTTGAGGTTTTTGATGGTGGTTATGTAGCTTTTGGGAATGATCCAAAAGGTGGAAAGATTGTTGGTATTGGAACTCTAAGGACTGGTAATTTGGACTTTGAGAGGGTGTTTCTTGTGAAAGGACTTAAGTTTAACCTTTTTAGTGTCTCACAAATGTGTGACAAAAAGAATTTTGTTCTTTTTACAGACACTGAGTGTATGATTCTTTCTCCTGATTTTCAATTACCAGATGACAAATCTGTGTTACTGAAGGTCCCTAGAAAGGAAAATATATACAGTGACCATATTAAGAATATTATTCCTAAGAGGGCTTTGACTTGTCTAATTGCAAAGGCCACTATTGATGAGTCCAAATTATGGCATAGAAGACTGGGACATCTGAACTACAAGACTATGAACAAATTGGTGAAAGGAAATCTTGTGAGGGGTATGCCTACAAAGATTTTTGAGAATTGTGAAACTTGTGTTGCATGTCAAAAGGGTAAACAACACAGAGTTTCTTTCAAGTCCAAGATTGTAAACACAAATACTGTGCCACTACACTTGCTACACATGGATTTATTTGGGCCTGTATTTGTAAAAAGTCTGAACAAGAAGTCATACTGTTTGGTTGTCACTGATGACTTTAGCAGGTTTACATGGGTATTCTTTCTTGCCACCAAAGATGAAACTCCAGGAGTATTCAAAGCTTTCATTACAAGAGTTGAAAACCTGCACAATCACAAGGTAAAGATTATCAGATGTGACAATGGTACTAAGTTCAGTACTACCATTGCTTCTGCAATGATATGTCTGTGCAAAGGTCAACTATTTAATTTTTCAAAAATGATATTGGCTGGGTTGTTTAAAGGTGTTGAAGATGGTTCTTATTTGCTATATCCAAGATTTCTTCAAATCTTTATTGAAAAACAAATTTCCAAAACAAGAACCCATGTTTCTGAATATGATGCTCCAAAATTGGCTTCAAGGACTTTTACCTTTTTGAATAAACATGGCAAAGGTTTTTCTGGTGCACATACAAATCTTACTTCTTTTATGGAACAAATTGTGCACAACAACCAGGGTGAAGGATCAGGAAATCCCACTGATTCCCATCACACACCCAATGTTACTACATCTGTTACACAACCTACAAAACAATATACACGTAGGAAAACCAAAAAGGACACTAATCTACCTCAGGATAGTGTTAGTATGGCTGTACCAGATGAGGCTGTCCTAGGTGATGGAGAGGACATGTTGGCAAGGGCTGTCACTACTGCTTCTAGCTTAGCAGCAGAGCAGGACAGTGATAACATCATTAAGACCCAAACCAAGGCAACATCTAGAGAAAAAGATTCTTATGAGTCTGATTTTCAGGATGGTAACCCTAGCCAAATGGAAAACATAGGGGGCTCAGATGATCAAACTAGGTTTGATACTGAGTTTTTGTCCCAAGATTCACCTCTCGGACCAGGTCACACAGGTCGAAGTGATGAGGACAGGCCAGTGACTCATGAATTGACGGATCCACTTGTACATGATGACAATGTCAGTGATTCACCTCTCGGACCAGGTAATACAGGTCGAAGTGATGAGACTACAATGGAACTTATAAAAGAATTGACGGCTACTTGTACAGCTTTGGGGTTGAAATGTGAGTCTTTGGAAGATAAGGTTCTTACTCTATCTGATGTTGTTGCTGGTCAAGCCAAGGTCATCATCAAAATGCGAAAACAGATTAAGAGCTTCAAGAAATCAAAATCTTCAACCTCATTGCACAGATTGAAGAAAGTGGGGATTACTCAGGTTGTAAGTTCTTCTGAACCATCTACTCATTTGGAAGAGGATGCTTCCAAACAGGGGAGGAAAGAGATTGTCATGGATTCAGGGGAGGTAAGTCTTGAAAAAGTTGATAAAGTTCAAGATATGGATGCTGGAATAGTTTCAGGGGAGGTTCCAGTGATGGAAGATATGGATGTGGATAGTCCTCAGAATGATGAAGATTTTGTGGTTGCTGATAAGTCTGGGAATGAAGTTGTTATGGAAAAGGTGGTTGCTGCACAAGAAAAGGTGGTAGATACTCTTAAAACTTTGGAGTCTGAGCAACTTGTGAAGGCAACAGGGTTGATGGGTAATGTGTTAAAGACTTTGGAAGATTCAGTGGAAAATGCTGCTGTTGCTGACTCTACTGCTGTTCATGTTTCTGCTGCTAAGAATGTTGATGGTTCTGCTGCTAGTGGAATAGTGAATACTACTGAAGTACAAGACTCTGTTGCTGGATCTATGGACAATGCTGCTGCAGAGGCAATGGTCTTGCTAAGTAAGAAGACTACTGCTGAGGCTCATACACCACAATTACCAACTCCATCATTATCACAACCTATCACAACAACAAACATAACATCAACAACAAGAAAATCTCAAAAAGGAATAACAATTAGAGAACCTGCTGCTACTCAAAAGAAGACAATCACATCATCTTCTACTGATAAGGGTAAAGGCAAGCAAGTTGATGTTCAGAGGTGGATATATAAAGGGGTTGATTTTACTGATGTACCTTTTGATTCTTGGCCTAAGCCATTGCAAGTTGAACATGATGAAGCTGCTGCTATTAAAACACAAGAGTTGTTTAATTTGGAAGATCAGCAGCTGGCTGAGAAAGAGGCTGAAGGTTTAAGAATGTATGATGAATGGGATAATGAAAAGATCAGAATTGCTGCTGATATTGAATTAAACAAGCTGATCAAGATTGAAGAAAATGAAGTTCCAAATTTTAATGTGCAAACTTGGTATAGTAACTTTGCTTCTAATAAGAGAAAAGAGAATGCTGCTGCTAGAAGAAAGGTTAAAGTATTTAAAGGTCCAACAGTTAAACAGCAAAGGAAAGAGTATGAAAGATATCTAAAGAATATGGGTGGATGGACATTGGTGCAATTGAAAGCTTACTCTGACAAAGAAGTTTTTGATTTGTATCAACAAACAAAGAAGAGAACAGATACTTTTTATGCTATGGGATGTGCTGAAGACTTGGAACAAATTGCTAAGATGAATAAGAAGTTGGTGCCTGAAAAGGTAGCTGAAGCAGAGTATGTTCAAGAAGTTAATGTTGAAAAGCTTGAAAGTGATGCAGCAAAGACTACTTCTTCTGTGCAGGGTGATAAAAGAAAAGGTGTTATTCATAAGTCAGTTGCAAAGAAGAAGAGAAAGATTGGAGAAGGTAGTAGTTCTATGCCTGAAGGAGATGAGTTTAAACATGGTCTTGATCATATTCCTTCTGAGCATCAAAAAGAACAATTGAAGGGTTACACTGTGGTTGGCAAGATGGAAGATCCTGAAGTGGTTGATGCCAAACCATTAGGAGTTAAATATCCTATCATCAAAGTAACTACAGGTTATGATGCTAACATTGGAGTATTTCATGATGTTCAGAGATCTGATGGTAAGTCTCACAGATTTCTTAGATTTCAACAGATGTTACATTATTTTGATAGAGAGGATGTTGAAGACTTGTGGAAGTTATACAAGGCAAAGTTTGGAGCTAAGAAATTTGATGGTAAAAAGTATGAGGTAGATCAAATTGATCATATCTTAACTGCTTCTGATAATGTTATGTGGAGAGCTCTTAAACTTATGTTTGATCCTTCAATGGATGATTCTGAATGGACAGAGATAGTAGAATACAAAGTAAGAAAATGGAGACTCTTTCAAGATTCTGGAGTTCATGTACTAGAACTTGGATCAACTACTTTGTATATGCTAGCTGAAGTAGATTATCCAGTGGTAAGATACTGGAATATTGTCAATCAGATGGTTAATGGTGATAAAACACTTAAGCTGCAGAAAGATTATGATTCTGATGATCAAGCATTCAATTTGCTGTCAAAGTATAAGAAGATATTTGATCAACTGAATTCAAAAGAGTTGAAGTGTTTGGAAGCATCCTCCAAGTGATGAATTGAGCTTTGAAGAAACTTAAATATTTAGAAATAAATATTAAGTTTAGGGGAGGATTGTTGGGTTTTGACCAAGTAACACTGCTGCTAAGTAACTCTGCTGCTGAGTAATACTGCTGCTACAATGAAACTGCTGCTAGTGTTAATGACTCTGCTGCTGAAGACAATCTGCTGCTTGGTGAAACTACTGCTGAAGAGATTAACATTGTATACGATAGGATAATTATGGAATAGATTCTTTGTATAGTTTATCTATTTAGATTATTCTTATCTTGTAGAGAAAGGTATTGTAAACCTAGTAGGACTCCTTGGCCTATAAAAGGAGGATCCTAGGGTTAGTTTATGTACGTATTATTATTCACTTCAAGGTTGTAAAACCCTAGCATTATTGAGTGCTCGTATTAATAAATATTGAAGTGTTGAAAGAGAATTCTTAATCTTCTTAAGTTAAGCTTTTATATTCCGAGTTTAAGCTTAAGTATTTGTTTAAGTTAACTTCTATATAAGATCGTATTAGCTCAACTGGGATCAACAACATTGACAAAGTGGACATGTTTGGATGATGAGGGGTCCTTAATTTGGATTCCACTATTGGTGTCCCTAGTGTCCTTCCTAGGTGTGATTAATGTTTGGTTGTTGAGGGCTTTCAACAAGTTGTCAATCTTGTTGGTCATCTCCGTTTGTTGTTGGTTGAATTCGGTTTCGAACCTAGCTATGCGGGCTTCTTGAGATGCCATGAATTTTGACATCAATCCTTCAAGATTGTTGGTACTACCATAGTTGTTAGAAGGATTGTTGTTGAAAGTACGGTTGGATGGTGGACCGTTTGGTTGATAACGATTAGGCGGATTGGAAGAATTGGGTTGATTTTGTTTCCACCTAAGGTTTGGGTGATTTTTCCATGAGGGGTTGTATGAATCACCGTATGTGTTTGGCTCGGGCTTGAAAGTGTACCACTTATCTCCCGCTTCGTCGGTACGCGTGGATGCGTAGTCCGCAAAAGCTGTTCCGAGGAGTTCCACACAATCTCGAGTGTCATGGGGACCACTACATAATTCGCATGAAGAAGTGATTTTGTTCACTTGGCTTGAATGCTTCGGAGCTTCGTAAGATTTCATGAGAAACTTGACTTGGTCCTCAAGTTCCATGATCCTACGGTCGGGAGTGCTAGAATTGTTCGAAGGCAAAGATATTGCCTTGACCGTTTTGTTCAAATCACGGGGATCATTCCAACTTTCGTTGTCATAGAGAGCAAGATCTTCTATGAGTTCCCATGATTGTTCCGCACTAAGATCACGTAGCTTACCACCGGCCGATTGGTCAATGGTTCGCCTCGTGGAGATGTCGATATGGTCATAGAAGATTTGGACTTGGAGCCAAAGATCTATGCCATGATGAGGGACTTTTTGGAGTAAGTCCTTGAAACGAGTCCATGCTTCATAAAGAGATTCATTTTGACGTTGTTGGAACATCAAGATGTCATTCCTAAGCTTAGTAGTTCTCCCCGGTGGGAAAAATTGAGCAAGGAAACGAGTGGTGAGATCATCCCATGTGGTGATGGATCCCGCGGGTAAACGCTCAAGCCATTGACTAGCTTGATCCCGTAGAGAGAATTGGAATAGGCGTAAACGGGTAGTCTCTCTAGTTTCAACACCTAGGTCTATGGAATCTACGATTTTGAGGAAGTCCTTAAGGTGTTGGTTTGGATCTTCGGAACGAAGTCCATGGAATGCACATCCGCTTTGCACCAACCGGATGGTGTCGGATCGCAAGGGGGTCACATTGTCTCCGGTGAGCTCAATGGTGTTTCGGTAGCCTTGGTGGCTAGGTCGGGAATACTCTCCTAAGGTTCGGGGCCTAAGGGGTTCTAATGGTGGGTTTTGTTGTGGTGGGATGATGGGTTCAAAGATGTTACCACCTTCCATGATGTCGGATGGTAAAGAGTTACGAACAAAGGCACGAAGAAATAAGATAGACTAAAGAAGACCTAAAAAATAAAAATAAAATCTTACTAGAAAGGAATCTAGCAAGTAGACCTAATAAAAAGAAATCCTAACCTAGACAATAACTATTCCCCGGGCTGCGGCGCCAAAAACTTGATGTGTGGGAATCGCAACAGGCTTTACCTCTCGAGGGATCTCGAGAAGCTTACAACCCCCACCAGGCAGTGTACCTGATCGTTGTAGTATAGTATAGTGACAAGTACCGGGGGATTGATTGTTCAGCTTAGGAATAGTGTCGCTAGGATTAGAAAACCTAATTACTAGTTCTAGAGGTGAGGGATGATTATTTTTGTGCTTTTGTATTTTTATGAAAGCAAGTAAAATCTCGGGTTTTGGAAGAGTGGGCGGAATTAGTTGCTATTCAACTAACCCAAAACTAATATATATTCAAAATAAAATACTGAAAATGAAATTAAACTAAATTATACTAAGGTTGTGAGCAGTAATTGGAGAAATTGTGTTTACTTAGACTTCACTACTCCCTAGACATCTTTTACACGTTAATTACTTGTTATACTTGTATGGATGACGGATTGTATTCCTTAATACCATTCGTGGGGTGGCATACATAACTCCCCAACTCTATGAGCTCTTATCTCCTCCTACACCATGACCCAGCACAACTATAGGGATTGTAAACAGTGGCTCATGCATTAAATACAACCAATAAAGACCTAGTACGCCTCGGTTCATGTTTCTTAAGACGTTCAAGCGTGTTACCATTTGGAGATCTGCCAGTTTTCTTAAGCCTAACATATAAAATCATTCATCCAAGACAAGAATAGACAAGTAATCAACACATAATCAACATCTAGGTTTCATTAGATCTAAGTAAACACAAAAGAGATCTAGCCTAGCATAATGGAATTGAGACAAGAACAAGATATAAACAACCAACACATAGACATATTGATTGAATTAGAAGAACACTTATCTCAATTACAATGTAAGGTATCAAGGGTTTGGAACCCTTGAAAAACCTGTAAAAGATACACCAAATTCGTCTTTAGGGTTTCACCAAAACTTCTCTCTTTTAATGAAAAAACTAGAAAACTATATATAGGAAAACTGGGCTGACGGCGTCAAGACAACCTTGTGACGCCGTCACCTCGCCGCCAAATACTTCCTCGGACGGTCTTGATCTACTTATGACGGCCTATGTGACGCCGTCACCAACCACGGTATTTTATTCGTTGTACTTTGACGCCGTCAGGATGACTTTTGACGCCGTCATCAACTACGGTGTTTTATTCTTGATGTCTGACGCCGTCAGGGTATAACTCTTGACGCCGTCACCTAGTGTCTTCAGCATGAAAAATTGATACTTTGCCGTTTTCTTCACTTTTATGCTCCAAAAACGTCCAAAATGGCTTCTTTTCCAGAATTCACTCTCCAAACACCTAAAATCACAAAAGGAACGATTTAGGGCAATATTTGATCAAATAAAGTCGGATTCGGGCTTAAATGACCCCCTAAAAACGGATCATTTTTCGCCTCATCACATTTGTTCCTGCACTTCTCCGGTGGAGTGCATGTAGCCTGATCATGAATATTCCTAGGTGAATATGTTGGAGCCCTGAATTTCTCAAGCTCTGGTAACTTTCCTGGTTACACAGTTGAAGGTTAGCCTGATTTTCACCGACACATAGGATTCTTTGCTCTGAGTAGTGTTCATATACTCTGTGTCTTGTAGTACTTCTATTGTTTGAATAAAGTACTTCTGCTGGAACAAGATTTGCTCGTCTTTCTCTTGATACCTCAAGTTGTCTTTCTGGATCTACAACGGACTCCAAGGTTCGATTGTAATTGTTCCTTCCAAAAACTCTTCTTGTTACCCTAGCTGCTTGATATCTACTCCGGGTCATTTGTCTACAACCGCGGATTTGTTCTTCTTGAGTTGGGAGTTCTGTTTGAGTTTGCATGGAACTCCTATTAAGGATGCTAGGCCTTCTAGAAGTCATTTCTTTGACTCCTTCCCAAATTGTTCTTTAAAGATTTTATTGGGATCTTCAAAGACGTAAATCTGTCCGTTACTTTTCTTTGTTGGAAGTTTCCCACTAATGGAGAAATTATCAAGTCTTTTAGCTAAACTTGATACTGAGTCTTCGAGATCTGCAGGATGAGTCTTCTGTTTGATAACAGCTTGAACTTCTTGTTTGAGCTTGTCAAACTTTTCTTCAATCTCCGTTAACTTCTGACTTTGTTTAGTTGCTAAGTAAAGCAAGGTGTTGTTTTGCTTTATGATAGCCTTCACTTGAGTAGCTAATCCTTCTTTGTAATCAGTTGTTTTTGCAAAACCAACTTCCGGTGACTCGAACTCTTCAGTAGCTTGTATAGCTTCTTGATACTCAATAGTTTCCTTTTGATTGGCAAGACTCATCCGGTGATGAGCTTCTTGACTTCGTGGAGAAGGTGTTCAACCTTCTGGACTTTATGATTGAGGTCTTCTGTTAGTCGAAGGGCTTCTTTTTCAACTAACTTTGGTTGCTCGTTTATTTCTTGAACAAGGTTCAAGACTTCTCTTTTTGTGAGTGGTTTAGATTGATGGATCTCGGTTGAGATTTGTTGAAACCTGTTTTCTGGTTTCACTCTGGGTTTTTCTTAATAGTTCCTCACAGGATTCAAGCTTCTCTTGACAACTTTGGAATTTTAATTCCAGATCTTTTTGTTTTTTATAAATACTTTTGAAATTCTTGAGTGCTACTTTACAAAAGAGATTTAGACGATTATAAACACAAACTAAATTATTGGCTAAATCGGTAGTTGTAGGTTTAGAACTATTTTCTTTAAAGACGATATATTCAGGATCCACAGTTCGTGAATTATCGTACCAACTCTGTATTTCTTGCTCAAAGCGATCAGACATAACATTAAAAACTTCAAAGGTTATACTTACAAACTTGTTTAAGACTCACCAAACGGTTAACTTCAAATCTTCCCGACTCTTTCGGTACTTTTTAATAGAAGCAATTGCGCTGTCTTTTATCTAAAAACAAGGGTTTTTATAAAGTTTTAAACAGAAATGTTACCGTAGAAACACAAGAAAATGGTAAAATAATACCTTTACTGTTTTTTCCTGAATATACCTTAGGGGTTTAGCCTTCCATAGAGCTAAGAAGGTTTTGATTCAAAGCTCTGATACCAAGATAAAAATTCCAGGCAAGAAGGGCCCGCATGTGAAATTATTCCACCTAATTATTTCACATATCACGGGTTTTCAAAAGGAGAATTGTCTTGATGTGCAAAAGTCTTCAAAGGTCCCTTTCATGTGTGAAATAATTATCAAGAGTGTCGGCCAATTGTGATAAAGCTTAAATAATGGCCTGTAAATATCGTCATTGCTTACGTTTTTATTTTTGTACAATAGTTTGTAAGCCCATCTATATAAGGGCATAAGTTCCAAAGCCTGTAATCACCAATTCACCTACAATCACCACCACCACCACCATTGTAACAAAGTTTCCGCAGTATTTTAATAAAAAGGTGTGTTTTAAGTAATAACTTGTACTTTAAACTTTTAGTTTTTGAGCTTTAGTACAAGACAAAAATTCCTGGCAACGGAATTTTTATCTTGATATTAGAGCTTTGAATCAAAACATTCTTAGTTCTATGGAAGGCTAAACCCCTAAAGTATATTCAGGAAAAACAATAAAGGTATTATTTTATCAATCTCCTGTGTTTCTACGGTAATATTTCTGTTTAAAACTTCATAAAAACCCTTGTTTTTAGATAAAAGACAGCGCAATTGCTTCTATTAAAAAGTACCAAAAGAGTCGGGAAGATTTGAAGTTAACCGTTTGGTGAGTCTTAAACAAGTTTGTAAATATAACCTTTGAAGTTTTTGATGTTATGTCCGATCGCTTTGAGCAAGAAATACAGAGTTGGTACGAAAATTCACGAACTGTGGATCCTGAATATATCGTCTTTAAAGAAAATAGTTCTAAACCTACAACTACCGATTTAGCCAATGATTTAGTCTGTGTTTATAATCGTCTAAATCTCTTTTCCAAAGTAGCACTTAAGAATTTCAAAAGTATTTCTGAAAAACAAAAAGATTTTGAATTAAAATTCCAAAGTTGTCAAGAGAAGCTTGAATCCTGTGAGGAACTATTAAGAAAAACCCAGAGTGAAACTAGAAAAAGCTTTCAACAAATCTCAACCGAGATACATCAATCTAAACCACTCACACAAAGAGAAGTCTTGAACCTTGTTCAAGAAATAACCGAGCAACCAAAGTTAGTTGAAAAGGAGGCTCTTCGACTAACAGAAGACCTCAATCATAAAATCCAGAAGGTTGAACACCTTCTCCACGAAGTCAAGAAGCTCATCACCAGATGAGTCTTGCCAATCAAAAGGCAACTATTGAGTATCAAGAAGCTATACAAGCTACTGAAGAGTTCGAGCCACCAGTAGTTGGTTTTGCAAAAACAACTGATTATAAAGAAGGATTCGCTACTCAAGTGAAGGCTATCATAAAGCAAAACAACACCTTGCTTTACTTAGCAACTAAACAAAGTCATAAATTAACGGAGATTGAAGAAAAGTTTGGCAAGCTCAAACAAGAATTTCAAACTGTTATCAAGCAGAAGACTCAGCCTGCAGATCTCGAAGACTCAATATCAAGTTTAGCTAAAAGACTTGATAATTTCTCCATTAGTGGGAAACTTCCAGTAAAGAAAAGTGACAGACAGATTTACATCTTTGAAGATCCTAATAAAATCTTTAAAGAACAATTCGGGAAGGAGTCAAAGAAATGACTTCTAGAAGGCCTAGCATCCTCAATAGGAGTTCTACGCAAACTCAAACAGAACTCCCAACTCAAGAAGATCAAATCCGTGGTTATCGGCAAATGACCCGGAGCAGATATAAAGCAGCTAGGGCAACAAGAAGAGTGTTTGGAAGAAACAATTACAATCGAACCTTGGAATCCGTTGTAGATCCAGAAAGACAACTTGAAGTATCAAGAGAAAGACGAGCAAACCTTGTTCCAGCTGAAGTACTCTATTCACACAATAGAAGTACTGCAAGACACAGAGTATATGAACACTACTTTGAACAAAGAATCCTATGTGTCGGTGAAAATCAAGCTAACCTTCAACTGTGTAACCAAGAAAGTTACCAGAACTTGAGAATTTCAGGGCTCCAACATATTCACCTAGGAATATTCATGATCAGGCTACATGCACTCCACCGGAGAAGTGCAGGAACAAATGCTCTAGTTGTTCTTCGTGACACTAGATGGGAAGATAGCCGGCAAATTATTGGAACCATGGAAGTAGACCTCTCTGCAGGAACACAGTTAGTCTACATGTTCCCTGATATGGTTCTAAGTATTGATGACTTCCATAATCATATAGAAGTTGTTATACAAACTCATGGGTATGAAACCTGGCAAGGAGGTGAAAGCAACCTTTTAATCACGATAGCCATGACGGGTAGGCTATCAAACACCAGTTATATGGGATTCCAATACAGCGTAGAAAATGTTGTGGACCATCTCACAACGAATGGCATCACAGCAATTCCTGGTGAAAGAAGAAGTATAGAAGAGCTTGAAGGAATGAGCTGGAATTTAAAGCCATCTGAGCAAACCTCAGTACGAGTACCATCAAGAGTTGCGGTACATGAAAGCCTTAATAGATCATTAAGTCTTCAATTTGAAAGATATCGTCAAGCACCAGATACTCTGTTGACCAGCATGATCGAGAAATACTAAGCAATGATCATCTAGATGAAGATGAATAGCATTTTGTAGGAGTATGCTTCCAAGATCCTCAGATAAAACATATCCCTTGTGATATATGTTTCTGTGAGGAATGTTTGAACGAAGCAAGAATCCTAGAAGATGAACCACTGAATCAAGCCAGATGCTCCAATAAACCAAGACGATCAAAACATAGATGGTCTACCCTTGGTGAACCATCTGGAAAATGGGACTATTACGTCAAGTATGATGTTCCATAAATCACTACTCCAATAGAAGAGATTGCAACAACTGGCTGGGGAGATGAATTCTCAGATGATGAAATTACCCCAGGAAATGTAGCAATCATGGAAGAATCAAGTGATTGGGATGAAGACGAAAGGAGTGGCGGAAAAATTCTTGTCCAACGAAAAAAGTTTTTAAAAAATCAGCAAGACTTTCTTGATGAATATTTGCCACAGTGGGATGACAAACTCGCCACACAAAAATCAGAGTCTGAATGGAAAAATCCATTCGCAGCGAAGCATGGTGAGGACCATACAATTCTTCATATTTCCAAAGAAGATGATGATGACAATCTGCCATACCCAAAGTTTCGAAACTTTAAACAAATGGCAGAACAAATTGCTAATAAACATGAAGAACATGCTTTTCCAACGGAAAATGATGCAGAATCTGGTGCAAGCTATCAACCTCCGAATGATGCAATATTAGGACCAGCTGTCTACCCTCCAACACGGCAAAATCCACAGCCAACTTATAAACCAGACTACCAGTTTGGTTATCCTCAAGGAAGAAGCAATATTTTTAATGGAGCATGGACGGAATCAGGAGTAATGCTTGTTCTACCAGCAGATCCAGGCTTATGGTCAGATGTGATAGCAAGATGGGAGTCTATAACAATAATTAGGCTCAATAGTAAAACGTGGACTGACAATAAAGCAAAATTAGCCTTTGTGGAGAATCTTCTTGGAGAAAGCAAAAAGTTAATGTGGCAACAATGGCGAATTGCATATCCTGATGTGTATGCTGCCCTTGAAGCAATTGCTGATGAACCACAAAATATAACATCACAAGTAAGGCAGTTAATACTGCTTGAAGACCCGTATCGAGGCTCAACTGATGAACAAGACAGATCCTACAGGGACTTAGACAGGATAACTTGTGAAGAAACCAAGAACTTGTGGTCATTCCTGGAAGATTTCAGGCAGTTAGCAATAAAGTCAGGAAGATAGTACTTCCCTTCGACAACAGAGAAACTTTTTGCTAAACTACCACCTTCTTTATCCATGAAAGTAGAAGAATCGTTTAAAGCTAGGCACCCTGGTCTCAATGCAGGAGTCCTGCCTACAATCAAGTTCACTCATACTTTCATCTCAGAAATATGCAAAGATGCAGCGCTTGCCAAGGAACTCAGAGATTTATCTTTTTGTTCAGCTATACCAATTCCTGGTTACTACAAAAATAACAGGAAGAAGTATGGAATGAGAAAATCAAGAACGTACAAAGGCAAGCCACATGGTTCTCATGTAAAACCATTCAAGATAAAGTATAAAGATGACAGAGGACGAGTAAAGAAATGCAAATACTTTATTTGTAGAAAGGAATGGCATTTTGCAAAAGATTGTAGAAGCAAACAAGGAAACATTGCAAGATCAGTTGTTTATCAAGAACTAGATCTTGATGATAATTGGGACATTGTCTCAGCAGACTTTGACAACACCAGTGTCTACAACATATCAGAAGGAGAAGGTGATACTCATCAAAGTATCAGTGTTATGGTCCAAGATACTCCATTTTAAGAAGCAGCTTTCACAATAACACACGAAGTTAATGAAAGCAACAGTGAAGATGAAAGGGAAAATGATCAACATAGTCATTTTGCTTTCATGTTCCATCCAGGACCACCAACAAAAATAGCAGACATGGTTTAATCCGTAGGATCGTTAAAACCAAGTAAAGAATTACCGACTCAGAGTAAAAATTGTGAGCATGATTGGAAAGAAAACACGGTTACAAACTACACGATCTGCTATTTCTGTGGAATACTAACCACAGACATATCAAGACTTAACTGTCCCAAGTGCCAACTGACAACATGCGCCCTTTGTGCAAAAAATTATCTTGGCAAAACAGTTAATGTTAAAAGAAAGCAGCAGTGTAAGCCAGAAGAAGAAAATGACTTCAGCAATAGAGAGGTGAAACTTCTTAAAGAACTTCTGAAAGAAAAGACGGAACAAGTTCAGCAGATGATAAGGGATCAAGCTAAAGAGTACTACGAAACAAAGGCAGAGTTTCAAAAGAAGGAAGAAGCATGGCAGCTTGAAAAAAGATTGCTAATAAAAGATGTCCATGATGCTCTTGCAATCATTGATCAACTTAAAGCTGAACGTATGAAGCTTGAAGAAGAAAAGGATGAAGAAATAAGAAGGCTTAAAGCACAACTGCAAGAAAAGAAAGAAGAAGGAGAAAAGTTTCAGTTCTCTAGTGAAGAATTCCCACCGTTAAATGATTCTCACATAGCAAGACCCTTCATGGAAGCAGAGATTCATTACTCTGGAAGTGCTACGACAATTCCAAAAATTAGAAAGATAACTAACTCACTTTACAATGTAAAAGTTGAGTTTGATATCCCTAATTGTCCTGCGTTTGGAATCGGTGCAATAATAGACACAGGAGCATCAGCATGCTGCATAAATAAAAGGGTAATCCAAGAGGAAGCACTTGAACCTTTAAACCACAACGTCTTCTTCAACGGGTTAAATTCAAGACAACAAGCAACTCACATAATAAAGTCAGGCTCTTTCCTCATTGAAGGAAACAAATTCAAGATTCCCCTCATATATGCATTCGATATGCATGACAGCAATGGCATTGAAATGCTGATAGGAGCTAACTTCCTAAGATCCATGAAAGGAGGAATTCGCATAGAAGGAGATGAGATAACCATCTATAAGAAGGTTACCAAGATCAAAACTTCAGAACAATCTGAGGTTGCTGAAGTTGCCGTCACCGAGCTTGAAATAAGTGAAGAAGATTTCCTTGAAATAAATGAATCTATTTATTTCAACCAAGAAGGCAACAACGCATTTCTAGAACAGTTTAAGCCTGTCATTGATAGGTTAAAACTTCAAGGATACATCGGAGAAGAGCCTCTAAAGCATTGGAAGAAAAATGGTGAACTTTGTAAGCTGGATATTATCAATCCAGACATTACAATTGAAGACCGACCATTAAAACATGTGACACCAGCAATGGAAGATTCATTCAGAAAGCATGTTGATAGTCTTCTTGAAATTGGTGCTATTCGTCCAAGCAAAAGCAGACACAGAACGATGGCGATGATCGTAAATTCAGGAACAACAATTGATCCTGTAACGGGAAAAGAAATCAAAGGAAATGAGAGAATGGTGTTCAATTATAAATCCTTGAATGATAACACATACAAGGACCAATACTCTCTACCAGGCATAAATACGATCATTAAGAGAATAGGAGGTGCGAAAATATTCTCAAAGTTTGATCTCAAATCAGGATTTCATCAAGTCGCCATGGATGAAGAATCAATACCATGGACCGCGTTCTTAGTACCTGGAGGACTTTATGAATGGCTGGTTATGCCATTTGGTTTGAAGAATGCCCCAGCAGTGTTTCAAAGAAAGATGGATAAATGCTTCAAAGGAACAGAATCATTCCTCGCAGTATACATCGATGATATACTGGTTTTCTCAAAAAGTGAAAAGGAGCATGCAAAACACCTAGAAAAGATGCTGAAAATCTGTGAAGATAATGGTTTAGTTTTATCTCCAACAAAGTTGAAGATAGCAGTTCCAACAATAGACTTTCTGGGAGCCGTCATAGGAAAAGGAACCATAAAGTTACAGCCGCACATCATAAAGAAGATTGCAGACTTCAATGAAGAAGAATTGAAGACAAAGAAGGGGTTAAGGTCATTCTTAGGAATCCTTAACTATGCTCGAAGTCATATCCCAAAACTTGGGATACTCCTAAGGCCGCTATATGAAAAGACAAATGTTCATGGAGACACAAGGTTGAAGCCCTCTGATTATGAGTTAATCAGAAGAATCAAAGAACAAGTTCAAAATCTTCCAGATCTTGAGATACCGCCTAAAGATGCCTATATCATCCTAGAAACAGATGGATGCATGGAAGGATGGGGAGGAATAGTCAAATGGAAGAGCAGTAAGGAAGGACCAAGAAGCTCAGAAAAAGTTTGTGCATATGCTAGTGGCAAATTCTCAACAACCCAATCCACAATTGATGCTGAAATCAATGCCTGTATCAACACTCTGAAGAAACTAAAAATCTACTACTTTGATAAACAAGAAGTAACTCTGAGAACAGATTGTCAAGCAATTATTAGCTTTTACAACAAAGCTAATAGCAACAAATCCTCAAGGGTTAGGTGGATCAAGTTTGCAGATGCAGTCATAGGAACAGGCGTCAAGATTAACATAGAACATATAGAGGGAAAACATAACACGCTAGCTGATTCTCTCTCAAGACTTGTTAACCTTTGTTTTGCAAAATGCACAGGAGAAATGAAGCAATTAGCAGCAGCAGCCCTTTACTCAGTGGATGAAGTTCTACAGTCCCCCTATGCCTCTCAGAAGAATATGAAGATCACTTGCGAAGAAATCATGAAGACTTTCAACCACTCCCAAGAATCTTTACTAAAACAATCTTTACGCATGAAGAACCAGGAGCAATGTACCGACAGTACCAGCTTAGAGCCAATCAAACCCCAATCAGAATGGATAAATTTGATGCATGGAGATCAGTCGCCCAAGATATCGAACTATCAGCAGCAAAAGAAGCAGTCAAAGCAATGCGAAACCTACAAGCAATCATACAGTGCAAAGCTCAAGTCTGCTTTGGAAAATCAACAAGAGACGACCATTGGTCTGACCAAAAGGAAGATGTTCGAATCCAAAACAAAGAAGCCCGAAGAATCCTCATTGAGCTGGAAGCCCTCGCACAACGATTGGGCCGCAATAATATCTAAGCCTATGGAAGTCCAAGACAAAAACCCAAAAGAAAAGAAATGCTACTACAACAGGAAAGGATTTCTAGTGGACAGTGACGACAGTGATGATGATTCAATTTTTATCGTGGACCCCGGGAGGGATGATTATTGCCTGAATACTTTAAAATTGAATCGTCCCATGGATCAATATCTTTATCCAAAAGCAAGAAGGGCCCGCATGTGAAATTATTCCATCTAATTATTTCACATATCACGAGTTTTCAAAAGGAGAATTGTCTTGATGTGCAAAAGTCTTCAAAGATCCCTTTCATGTGTGAAATAATTATCAAGAGTGTCGGCCAATTGTGATAAAGCTTAAATAATGGCCTGTAAATATCGTCATTGCTTACGTTTTTATTTTTGTATAGAGAAAATAATTTTATATATTAAAATGTGTAAAAATAAAATTCATATGTAGCTTAGATATATTATTTCTAGATTTTGTGAAAGTTAAAATAAATAAAAGGGTTTTGCTAACGACAGCCCTAAGGGTTGTCGTTAAGCAAATAAGTTTATTACAACACTATTTATGAATGTTTCTGATTGGATGATAATTCTGAAAAAAGTGGAGATAATTTAGAATATAGTGAATACACAATTTCGGTCTCGGTCTAGGGATTTTCAAATTTTCGGTCTCGGTCCAGATCGGTCCGGTCCGGCTTAAAAACCAGACATTTAGCCTATTTTGACTGAGACCGGACCGGACTAAGACCGGACCGACAACATTCGGTCCGGTCTCGGTTTAAGATTTTTGTCGGATTCGGTCTCGGTCCGGTCCTGTTTTTGTCGATCCGGTCTGGTTTTTGGACCGTGAGCACCCCTACTTGCAAGTAGTCCATACAACTTTACTTTATGTCCAACCATCGTAACCCATATAATTTGATCACACCATACCACCATTCCATGGTCATGTGGTGGCTCCATGGATAAAAATCCACATGTCATTTATATACAAAGTAACTCCCAATACCGTCTTCCACGGGTTATGGATCCCAATACCGTATTCCACGGTGTATGGGGGAGGTTGAGATGTAGACAACCATACCCCTACCTAAGGTAGAGAGGCTGCTTCCGGTTCTACCTAAGGTAGAAAAGGACCTCCGGCCTTTTGTAGGGAGTGAGGATCGAACCCTTGACCTCTAGGTTAAGAGGCAAGGGGTTTTCCAACTGATCCAACCCTACTTGTTTATGTCATTTATATACAAGTAATGCAAATTCAACCCTGGAATCAAGTTTCTGTTTCCATTATGTTTCACAATCTCCACCATATCTTTATATTATAATAGTTCAACACCCTTCAAAATTTAAGGCGAATTCAGTCAAATATATAAACTGGTTAACACTGAGTTTTATGTTGGTTGCAAATAACTAAAGGTCATTCTGAGTATGCAAAAGAGCAGAGTTTGATCTAATTAATAGACATCTGGGGACTAAACAAAAGAGTAGAATTTGATCAAACAACTTCACCTCAACCGTGTCAAGTTTTGACTAGTATCACAAAATGCACATGTTAATAACTTTAGAACCCCAGTTTCACCAAAAATGTGTTTCTTTTATCTTCACTGCTAATTTCTTCAGCCATGACCCACACAATGATCTTCAGTAAAGCATGGAAATTCTATATGCTGAAACATGAAACATAAACTAAATCAAAATACATGAAAATTAAACCCTCGACTCATATGTCCATTCAGCTTTATATAAAACTTACGTCCTCCAGCTGGGTTTTTGTAGTCATAACCCCAAGTAGCATATAACCTACGCACCAACCCGCTATAGAAGTATGTTTCAGGATTCTTCCAACCATCTGCAGATATATTTGTTTGAGATGTACAATATCAAGACGGAGAATTGAGAAGCAAAGAGACTAGTGTCATTTGTTAGCAAAAGTGGATTACATTCTCAGATGTGGTAAAGTCAAAGTGCGCACTGTAACATCTGCTCTGTTTGCCAACAGTTGTGTTGACCCGTTAAAACTTTGTTCTCCATATTAAAGATAATAGATGTTTGCCAACAGTTGTGTTGACCCGTTAAAACTTTGTTCTCCATATTAAAGATAATTCAAATTTACTATTAGATTAGCAAATTAAAAATATTGTACGACACTTTGGGATGATACATTATACCAAAATCGACTCATTTACAATTCCATATGTAAAATAAGAGACAATTATTACAGTTCAGGAAAATGCCAGGTAAATAGGTTAACCTCGATTAGTTGGATTGCAAGATGATGGAACAAGCGTCTGAGTGTACAAAGAAAGCTCGCTGCGAAGACCTATTGCGTAAACCAACATAGTGTAGTCTTTATTTAAAGTGGACAAATAAATGTAATATAACGTGGTAATATTCATAAATAGGAGTTATTACGATGATGAATGTCAAGTTATGAACCTTTCAAAGCCTTGTTGTTTTGTTTTTTCAGGCGAATCAACTCAGCTTTCGTTTTGCGTTTCTTCTTACCTGCACATGCCAAATGACAAGACTGATGAAGATAAACTGACAAACCTATCTAAAAGGATGCCGAAGTCCATAACAGGATAAAAGGTCTATATCAATACCATAATAATTCCATATATAAGAAAAAAGAAGAGCATGACATAAATCAAGTATGCATATTAATAGAAGACATACCATAAGCCTGAGATATTCTCCGCGACTTACACAGGTACAGAGCTTTAAAACGGTGTTTCTTCAGACAAATCAAATCAGCTGCCGTGATGCCTTTCTTCTTAACTGGGCATACAAAATGAGTAAAGAAATAGTTAACCTACCCACTTTAATTAAAATCTTTCTGGATGGGGTTATTCTAACTACTGTTTGGGTAATTTGGTGCTGACCAGCAAGTGACACTGAGGAGGAAAAAAGACACCACCAACAAGGGTTTGGTTTGGTTTGGTTTTATTAATGTTTTTCCGTTTTGTCATGGATTTACCACAAACAAACAAAAAAAAAAAAAAAAAAAAAAAAAAAAAAAATGGAGGACCAGAAAGATTCCCTCATGGATGACATCAAAACTTTTTCCTTTCTTGGATTGTTGACATGTCCAAAACCTTTCAGCCTTTATGGCTCGATTAATATGTCTGCTTTAAAAACTTCTTTGGAATATGTTTCTTCTTTTAGCTTCTTGCTAGTTACCAATAAAATCGCCATGCAAAAAAGTAGAGAAATAGTGACAAACCATGTTTAGGAGGGGGGGGGGGACGACTATAAGAATGACACAAGGTTGTTTGCATGGAAGCAGTGCTTTGCATAAACTACCATAGGTCTAGTCTTCTAAATATATACTTAAGAAAAAGACAATGAGACAGAAATCAAGCATGCCTCTCTAGAGACGGCATACCACAAGCCTGAGACATTTTCTCCAATCTGGCATACAATCTCAAGTTTGATACCCCCTTAAGATTCTATCAATCTCTATAAATATCAAGCCTGTTGGCCTCAAATACTAGAATTTGCTTGGTTCATAGGGTGGAGAACCTCATGGACTAGTTGGAAACCATGTGTTACATACCTAAAGCTTGGATAATAGATAAAAACACAAGACTAACAAAATGACTATGGATCGTATGTATAAGAGTAGTATTGGCATGCCTAATTCATGTGACTAATATTATGCCCAATAAGGATCTTGATAAATATGGCAAGATCAACCGTGAGTATGAGAAGTGAGAGAGAGTATAATCCATGTGACACTTGTGGCTTAGGAGGTAGACACATCAACCATTTTCCTATTAGTAATGGTATAAATAGAGAATGAGAAGATAACAAGAAAAATGTTGAACGAATGCAAGTAACCAATAACAATCGATACTATGAAAGGATAATGGATACATAAACTATAAGAATGTATTTAGTAAGCAGAATTTCGATTTCACTATGTAAGCACATCAAAGGGAGAATTAAAAAACCTTTCAAAGATTTGTGTCCTGTTTTCAAGTAGATATTTATGTCCTTTTCCACACCTGCACATATTTAAACAGCACTAAGACCGTCTTATATAAGGCACATGATGAATGAAAAGCTTTAATTAACTTTCATAGCCATAAAATGTGGATGACTACTGAATACAACTAGTAAATCTAGCTTCTTGAGATAAAATACAACCACAAGAAGTTAATATATATAAAGAAATACAGGAATACATGGAAGAATGACCTTTAGCAGTTTTGTATATTGATCTCAGTTGACATAATGCCTTGCCCTTCATACCTCCTGCATGCGACATAACGATTAATGAGTTGCTATCAGTTTGTGAGAATTATCAGGTTAAACTGAAAGGAGCCACATCCAGCATTAATGACCACAAGCAAACCAATATGCTATTTGTTAATAGCGGTGGGTTATAATGGGTGTTAGGACAGGTAGGGCAGATTGGGTAACTGGTATATTTTATTAAAAATGGGTTGAGCTGGCCCACAAACACTTCTTTATGTGAATAGTTGATGTGTTCAATAAGATTGAAAAAACCTATATATTTGAAACACTTTTTATTGATAAAATTTGTTTAAAAGGTTGTATGCATTGGGTCACGTCTTTTAACCCCCTCAAGACTCATTTGAGCCATTTCAATTTTATCCAAGTTTTTATATCCAAGAAAACCAACCCAATGTTACATACCAATTGGTGTATTATTGGTAAGAATAAACTTGCTCAAGGTTAGCCTGCCGTCAAATATGCGGCAATTGACATGAACCTCATACACGCCAAGATTTCCTTCTTCCATGGCCTCTATAGTCATCAAGAAGTAATAATACTTGTCTACTTTCACATAATAGCACTCCATTAATTCAAAATCATGGATGTGGTTCTCTTCGCCCTTCTTTACATGCTAAAAACAGAAAATTATGTATATGTCAAACCCTGAACAGCAAAAAGACATGAGTCTTAATAAACTGAAAGCGGGTGAAATGGAAACATACCATCTCCCAATTCTCGTTGAAGGCAGCAACTGCAAAGTCACGAATAACAAGAACAAGCGGATGATCGAGTTCAATTGGAATTCTTCCTTGTTTTACAAGTTCTTCACTTATTGCAAGTAGTTCAGGCTGCCACACACATGAAGTATTTCATAATAATATGCGTGTGCGGACAGCGTATACATGAATATGTAAAGAAACGTAAAATATATCATATACGTACAGTGTCCTTATCGAACTTCATAAACTCCAGCCAGATTTTATGTTCCTTTTCATTCAAGGGAACGTCGTAGATGTTAGGGTGTTCCCTGTTCGGATCCCGCGCATATTTACTATAGCCTAAAAAGAGAAAAGAATACAAAGTTATATATAACATTGTGTTAACCTAAAACTTAGTCTTGCATTTAAAAAACACAAAAGTAGAAGACATGAAGGTAAAAACTGAAAAAAATAATAATAGTTTTATTTCGCTTGGACTGTAGGACCAAATCACAGAAAATGTTCCTGCACGGACCGAGAGGACCTCTACTATCATCCTACAAGTCTTCTCCCAATCATAAATGTTACATGCGTTATACAATTATACCACTATAAATGATACGACTGTGATTGTCAGTAAGCCTGATCATGCAATTTACATCATAAATTCATAATAACAAATCAGATTAAAAAATAGTTCATCAAACTCACAATAATGAAAGCATAACCATACTGACCTGCAACATGGATATTTTTTTTTTTTTTATTATTATTATTATTATTATTATTAATTTGTTTAACAAATAAAAGTTACGCAACACCATATTGAACCACCTAGCTTTTATAATATAACTTCCAGCTAATCAGAGTGTTGTTAACACATACATTTATGAAAAACATAAACAAGACCAAACATTTAACTAAATACCCATAGGGTTTATCTAACCATGATATATCATCTTTTACGTTTCTAAGAAGTAGTACACAAATCACAAAAACAAAACATGCAATCCGTAACTTAATCATTAACCAAAATGTAGAAATTCTTTTACAAGTAACTGAATCATAAAGTCAAGTAAATATATTTGGGATATATTAAAACATATCAGGACAGAGAGTTGGTTGTATAGCATTCTTGCTGATGAATAAAATTATGGTAGGGATGCAGTACCAATAATAAAACCGACACAGAATATAAAACATGCAGAAAAATATCATTATGAACTTTTTTGGCAAATGTATGAGATACTACTCAATTATATAACTTGGTTTTCTCCAAAAACACAAAACTATTGTAGCAACTTCATAAGCCTTTTGTTCAATTACCCTTCAATTATTTGAAAAAGCACACAAATCCTTTTGTTCAATTTTTCATCATTCAACGTTTCATCAGATTTGTTATAAACGAAACTGTAAATTCGTCTTATTTGTTATAAGCGATGGTAAAGACTAACAAAAGAATGCATTTTTTTTTCTTGAACAAAAAGACCATATCACACATACCCTCTGACCTGTATTTTAGTCCTAAGAGTCTTTTAAGCTTCATATATGTTACATAAGTTTCACACATTCACAACTATAACCTATCACATTTGATCGTTGGTCAAAAGTTTATCAAACGCACGATAATGCGAATAGAGTCATATTGACCTAGCAAATCGGTTATTAGTATTATTATTTGCTTCATCCATATGTTCTATATCAAATACAGCATATTATTAAAGAACAGATCCAATGTCTAAATATAAAAGTTTAAGAAGTGTCTACAATATTAAGTTTTATAACTTTTGATGTATATACGTTATATATCTAATCTTTTGTCCGACTTCCAAAAAACAAATTATAACACTCAACATATATTACAGGTTATAAATATTTTGAATAAAACATGAATGACTAAAAACGTTTTACAATATTGCTAGATTCAATTTTTACTATGCTTATATATACTTTACCTGCTAGTCTTAGGTTTTGGTCTTTTAGAGACCCTAACGATGCACATTTTGTTAATTATTGATGTTAATTGTCGTCACTTATTGTTTTTTGTTATTTTTAAATATAAATTAAATACAGGAAACTGACTAAATTTCAATCCTTCAAATCCTTTAATATTATAACCAAGCAACTTCAATGCAATGATATACCTTTATTATATTCCATAGTATACCCTTTGCATTTCCTTTTGCCATTCCTTTGTTTTAACCAAGCGCGACCTGAAAGTACGATTATACAATTATCAACACATATAATGTATGTTGCGCTTTATAAATCTCTAGTGTAAACCGACATTTCCACATTTCAGAACTTGTATAAGTATAGTTTCTACATATCGGAAGAACAAAAATCTTCTTTGTAACAGTATCAAGGACAGATTAAAGAACACTATGACTTGTTATTTTTTTATAGCACAGAACTAGAGATAACGTCAATGAGAAATTGGACCATAGAAAGAAACGCATACCATTATCGTCCACGGTCTTTCTTTTCTTGGAAACGGGTTCATTATAATCCTTTGAATCATCAGATGCAATCCCTATCAAACAAAAAACAAAGAGAGGTTAACAAACTGCTAAACTTGCTAAATTTCTTTGCGCTGATAACATCAATAGGAAATTGGACAAAAGCAATGCAGAATGCATACTATTTCCGTCCTCAGTCTTTCTCTTTTTGGAAATAGGATCCCTCACAGTCGTGCTTCCAGTTACGCAACTCACCTGCGCAAAATCCCATGAGAATAAGAATGAAATCAAGAAATAACAGATAAACTCCTATTTAGATATAGGGAAGTGATTGGGATGACTGATTTATGTGCCTGATGATATGCCTAAAAAGGATAGCGAGACAAGTGTTCGGAAACTTAAGAAGTCAGAAAAAAAAGTATGGTTTATATGTGTAGATACATAATCTGAAATGCATGTTTCTTGTTGCTGGTAATGTCCAATGCAAGAGCGGACCTATGCATGCTCCAGTGTGGTCAAGCGAACCCGCTCAGCTTGACTATTATGTAATTGCAACTATGTTTAGTCTAAGTCAAAGACCGGGGTTAGACAGCGCATAGCATATCGAGGTGCCCTCCCTAGGGAACGTGAACAAGGAAAACCCCATCCATTTAGTGTAAGTTTAGCATGAATATTGTAGGTGGGATGTGGTGTGACTGTCAGCTCCGGTGGGATAATTGTAACTGTCACTTAATATCTAATAAAATATATGACTAATTTAAGTTTTGACATGGTCTAACCACAAGGGGTGACCCAGCGGTAAGAATACCTGCCTTCCAAAGAGGAGGTCAAGGGTTCGAATCCAACGGGGAGAATAGTAATCCCCTTGTGGCCACGGAGGTTTACCTGCGCCGACTCCGGGCTATCCAAAAAGGGTAGTCGCCGTGGGATTAGTCGGCTCGCAATGTCGAGTCAGAAACCCATGTTTACCAAAAAAAAAAAAAAAAAGTTTTGACATGGTCTAACAACATACGTTGTTTAACTATGCCAACATAAATATATAAATATATCAAAATCTTATAGTATAATCTAATAATCCTTAAACATAAGAATATAAATTCATTTTTTTATGCAGATATTTAAAGAAAATGAAATCTTACGTCAGCAGAAATCTTAATTGGTATTTTCTTGTTAGTCCCGTATGGTGGTGGACAATAACGCTTACTGTTCTCCAGAATCAAAAAAACTACAGTTAATAATAATTAATGTCAAAATAAAAACATTCAAAACAATTGATCGAAGAAGAAGAAGTTACCTTCTCCACGTGCGAGCCATGACGAAACCCTAACCAACAATGCCGTTGTTGTTGTATTTCTTCCGGTCTTTCTTTATTACTTCTTGTTACTTGTTTTCTTACCCGGTTGGTCGGTGTAAATAAGCCCATGGGCTTATTTATGGGCTTTTTTTTGTATTATATCAATCTTAGAAGATGTTGTTGATGGGTTTTGATATTTTGTTGTGTTCGTGAGTGTGATCTTATATACTCCGTATAACACATTTTATAAGTTTATTTTTAGGCAATTCCATATATACCCAAAACAAACATCATAATTTCATATTTCTCCAATACATGCTTTAAAAGCATTGCATTCATGCATTGAAAACTTGTCATTTAGGTAAATATGAAATTATGAACTTTCTTTTGGGTATATATGGAATTATCCCTTTATTTTTGGTACTTGAAAGTGATTTAAGTATTTTTTGGTGGTGAAAGTAGTGAGAAAAAGATGATGATGATGATGGGTAATGATGACGGTAAGAAGAAGATGATGAAATTAATAAAAGGGTGTTTATTGTGTTTGACTATTAGTAGGGGTGATAATTCTCGACACGACACGATAAATGACACGAACCCGACACGAAGTTAAACAGGATTTGGGTTGAGGATAAACATGTTTGGGTCAAAAACAAGTCAACCCGTCTAACTTGTGTAATAAATAGGTCATCTGGGTTGAGTAAGTATTAAACAGGTCAACCCATGAACCCGTTTAAGTATATAGGTCTCTAAAAATAAAATATATAGCTTGGATTTTATGTTAGATTTGGATTAAATATATTTTGTTATGTACTTTAATATGAGTGAATTATGATTATAACTCACATACCATTGAAATTGTCATATAGTTATTTATATGTTAATCAATTTTAGATCCTTTTATATGTTTTGCTTTTAAATTAGTTACACCAACAAACCACCAGCACTATTCGCCATTTGACCTATTTACTTAAAGAGGTTAACCGGGTCACATATGGGTTACACGTGTTATGCAGGTCTGGGTTAGGGTTGAGTTTCTTTACACGATTAATAAATGAGTCGTGTTTAAGTACATGTTATAAGAACCCGCCAAACCGTGTTTAGGTAGAGGTTATGATAACCCTTCAACCCGATCACGACTCGATTGCCATTAGTAGATAACAAAGAAAAAAAAAATACAATGTTAGTCCCTAGAAGTGTAACTATTACTAACGAATGGATAATTATTGCTAAAAGTTTATGACAGAGATGTTTAGTGTGAAAATTGACAAATTAAAGAATTTGTTTGCAGTTTACTCAAGATATAATAACGTACAAAATTAAAATAATAAATTGTTTATGTTACGTAAAAAATGTATAAAAACTATATATTTATGGGGACATGTATAACAAAACCCAAACAAGTTATGTATAAAGTAACTCTTTTAAGTCGTTTTTCTTTCTTAATCGTTATTTTATAAGATTCTAACATGTAAATGGCGGTGGCAACGAATAGTTGTATCGCAAGTATTAGTCCAAATGGAGTAGTTTTTGGTGAGGTGCAAAAAGCCAGCGTGGTTTACTACTCACTGGAGAAAATCATTGTCAATGTAACTTTTTCCTAGTGTATCCCTACCTGATCGGTGAATTCTTTATGCAACACATCATATGCATGAGTTTGTTATATGTGTGTTTGCCTTTCCCACAACTTTCCCGCAACACCAAACAAAGAGAGTCGCTTAATCTTTTTCTTAGAGTATTTTCGTCTAGCATATAAATCTCATGTTATCGGTTCAATTTAATGCCAAAGTTATAAGAAGATTGAAACAAACAAAACCCAACCAAAATTAAAAAAAATAATAATAAACAAAAAGAAAATAAAAAGGCAAGTAATTCAGGAAAATATGGTGAAACTATATTATGTATTTGTTATTTGTTTAAATAATTAATTTTAGAAATAATTTAAAACAAAACAAAAAAAAAAAAAAAAAAAAAAAAAAAAACTCTTGATTGATCAACATGTCACTATAGTAATGATCACAGCCTGAAAAACGGATCAGGTTGAAACCGATTTTGCCCAAAATACTGGACCGAAATGTTCAGTCCAGGTCCGAGTCTGTTCGGTCTCGTCTGGTCGAATAAAGCATAAAGGTCGGATATGTGTGAGACTGAATCGGATCGATGACCGAATATGATAAAATGGGTAAAATGAGGGCCGAACTGAATTATGTTCGGTCAGTCGGTCCAATTTCTCAGTTTGATTCGGTCCGTGGTCTATTATGCTCAACCCTACATCACTATAAAATGGTTTTCTATTAGGTGTAGGGACATAGTGAAAAGAAAACTATCAACAAGAAGGATGATAAATACTCCCTCCGTCCCACATTAAATGTCCGGTTTGATTTTTCAAAGTATTTTTTTCACAACTTTGACCTTAAATATTTTTGTTTTTATTATATAATACTTGACACAAAATATATGAATGGATTGAGTATTAAATGTATTTTCACTACGTATAAATTTTATCAAATACTATATTACACAAGCAAAAATATTTAAGATCAAAGATATGAAAAAAAGACTTTGAAAAGTCAAACAGGACATTTAATGTGGGACAGAGGGAGTAACTATAACCACACATTTGATATGCATTGACTTGAAATGAAAAAATGCAAAATAGTATTGGCAATAAATTTGACTCGCAGATAGAGCTGGCAATTTTGACACGAAACCTGTTAACACGACACGACACGACCTGTTCTTAATAGGTTTCGTGTCAGGTCTTAACAGGTTTCGTGTCTTAACAGGTCCGAACCTGTTAAGACACGAATGAAATTAAAATGTTTCGTGTCTTAACAGGTCCGGACCTGTTAAGAGACCTGTTACTGTTACAATGTCAGCCAAGCGACCCAAGCCCAAACAAAACGATACACCGGTTCTCCACAGACCACAATTATTCACTCGGCCCATAAATAAATAAAAACGTGTAGGATATAAATGATTCACAACCCTAATCGGCTAATCCCATTGACTAAACCTAAATACACACTAAAAAAAAAAGAACGCAGCTTTTCTTTCACCAAACACACATCCACCTTCAAACTATCTCAATAACAAATCCATCTCTTATTATCATCAACACTCATCTCATCTCAGCATATCACAATCAAGTATCAAGCTTACACCTTCTTCAATATACAAACACAAACAACAATCGCAACGACCACCATCCCACGTGACCACCAATCGTCTTCCATGGTTAAATTAAAACAGTTCAAGCACAATTCGAGGCTTCAAGGTCTCGTAAAAGAGGTCTATGTTTTTGTGGGTGTCGAGACTCAATCGAGAGCACAAGGTCTCGGTTTGTGCTAGCTCTGGCTTATATAACTTTTCTTGATTATTTTGACCTCGATGTGATGTTCTTGAGGGTGTTAGGATTAGTTTATTTGACCTCGATGTGATTTGGTATAACTTTTCTTGATTATAAATGTGGGTTTACTTGTAAAACGAGGTTTTAAACAAGATTTGGTATCCGGGTTTCTATGTTTTGGTTTAAATTTAGTATTTTTGTTAACAGGTCCTTTAACAGGTTCCTTATCGTGTAACCTGTTAATTTTCGTGTCGTGTTCGTGTTCGAAAAAAGTGACACGATTTGTTATCGTGTCGTGTTCGTGTTCGTGTTTAGGTCATTCGTGTTCGTGTCTTATCGTGTTCGTGTCTTATCGTGTCGTGTCGGACACGATATGCCAGCTCTACTCGCAGAGGATGAAAAATACATATGATTCGCCAAACTTGATAAAATGCATCTAATTTTTTGCTAGAAAATATATTAGGGTGCATCTAAAAGATTAAGGTTGTATTTAATTCAAGTCGATGCATCTCTAATCAGTGATTATATTTATTTCTCATCATTCTCATTTAAAAATTTTTCTCATTTAATTCTAAGTCTATGGGAGCAAATTATGAAAATGGTCACTTTTTTGCTTGAAGAAGTAGTAAAAAAGAACCATTTTTCGAGCACTGATTTGCATGCTTAATTCATGCGCTTAATTATATGCCTATTTTTATGTGGCGTCATTTTATTGGTGACAGTAGATGGACCCGCTTCATCACAAACAAATAAAACACTTTCACATGATTTTAGCCATAAAATTAGGCACACATTTAGGCCTACCAATCATTTTTATTTTCAAAAATGGTCATTGGTAGACCACTAGAGACTAGACTATGCGAATCTATTACTAGTTTTTTTTATATGATAAAAAGAAAGAATATTTGGTTGATGGGTGTTATTTGGTAGCTTGATCATTAGACTAATGCTAATGGCCGTTGGTTTTCACCAAGCAACCCCAAAAGCAATGCGCCTCTTCCTCTAGTTCTCTTCAATGCAACGTGTCATTTGATAATTTTTTCCAAAACTCAGTTGGTGATGCAACCGAAACAATTGTGAGGTTGCTTTTGTGACTTTTGAAGGTTAGGGAGTAAATATGAGAGTTATGGGATTGCTTTTGTGGTCACCATTAGCTTTATGTTTTTTGTTGGACCATACTGTTAGTACTTAGTACAACCATTTTTTGTATTTTTGCGAACAAATCAAAAAAATTATTATTATTATTATTATTATTATTATTATTATTATTATTATTATTATTATGCAGAAAGACAAAACATGGTCATGCAAAAGTACAAATTAAGGGACTTATTTTTTCCATGGATCGTATTTTTGTGCGACCACTTTTTCTCTATTTGAAAAGAAAAATAAAATAAAAGATTACCAATTTTTTTTGAAAATTTTAAATATTTTTGTTTTTGTGCAAGAAAACAAAAATTGATCGCACATAAAGTATGATATACCAAAAATGCCCGCCAACCAAATGTTTTCGTTTTGGACACGTGTTAAAAAATTACTGAAGTCGCTCAGTCTGTTTGGATAGAAATACCATTTTTAGAAATACCATTTTTTGAGATGAGGTTTTCTTTTACTAATTCTTGAACCACTTTGCATAACATGACAAATTTGCCTTTTCTATTATATGTCAAAACTTTGATATGGATGGCTAAAGTTACACCTCCTAGCTATTGCGGACTGTCACTATAATCTTAATTTGTGGAACTTACGTTTATAAATGAATTACATAATAAAGTATAGATATATAGATCATGTATAGCCTAGCTTTTTGTTTTGTAAAAATGTTTATTAACAACATGAAGAGGTCTAAAAAGGTTTATTAAAAGATAAAGAAGTTTAGAAATTAATAAACCATAATGATCAATTATTTTGAAGCTTGTGTGATATGAAAAGATTTAGCTATTAAACATATTTTTAATTTAATGCATTTGGATCATTTAAGATAAGCTTTAAAAAGTTTATAGACAAGTTTATAAACCAAAAAGCTTATAAATTATTCGCTTGACACAATTATAAGCCTGTATAAAAATACATAATAGTGAAATAGTTATGATCAAATGAGAATTAAAACTAAAATAAGAAGAGTGAGAAGAAATTATAACAACACATTTTGGATCCATCTATAAAAATAGATATATCGCCCTTTAAATTTATCTGTCTTATTTAGAATGTGCGACTAAAATCTTTCACACCATTTTTATATTATTATTATTATTATTTTTAACTGAATCCCTTACCGATAATAAAAAACATAAGTGTTAATAATCATATAAGGCTGAAAACCAAAGTCCTCTTTCCCTAACGGTATGTGAGTGACTCATCAACCTAGAGGTTGTGTGGGTTTAAGTCTCGTTGGAGATATGCAAGATAGATGGTGTAGGTTGTAAAAATTTATTGTTTTTAAAAATAAATAAATAAAAATGTACGGCTGAAAGGGAAAGATAAAAGCTAAAAGCAACTAGTATGATGCAATAATACTTTACTTTGGAATAAGTATTTTACGTTTATCATTTACTCAGCAAATTACATGACGCTATTATTATTTTTATAGGGGCATTTACATACATCCCAATATAAACATCATTATTTACATATTTTCTCAAACTTTGCTTTAATAGCTTTGTACATCATGCATTAAAAACTTGTGTTTGGGAAAATATGTAAATATTGATATGTACATGAGGATGTATGTAAATCCCTCATTTTTACAACTATTATTATTATTGTTGAAGTTGTTAATCTTATTATTGTTGGTTTATTTTTTGAGTTTTAGAGTGGGCTCTAAAATAGATGCTAACCTTAAATCATGTCAAAAATCATGTCAACTATGCTATATAAATTGGTAAAACTGGAAATTTTAATGTTAGATCCCAAGTTTTTGTTTAGGTTAATGTATTTAAAATGTATCTTACTTGTCACAAATAACAAATTCCATGTTTGTGTAACAAACTTTATTTATTTATTTGCAAATTCATCTACTAAACTTTCAAATTCTACATTTGTGTATTTTCGAACCATTTTACCCTTCAATTTATTAAGACTCCTTTTATCGGGAGGGCTAAAATGGTCCGAAAATACACCAGCGATGAAATTTGAAAGTTTAATACATAAATTTGAAGAAAAAAAATTGTTACACAGATCTGAAATTTGTGACAAGTAATATACATTTTAAATACATTAACCCATTTTTTATAAACAGCACCCAAGTTTTATAATCAAGCAAAAATACTTATTTGTCACAGATTCTGTACTCAAAACACTACAACTATGAGGGTTACAAATCTTGTAATCTAAACACAATATTCAAAATAATAAACTTATGTATCCAACCTAATATCATTTAACAAGTATAAAAAGTGGTGTAATTAATGACCAAATATAGATAAAGATGCAAGAATATATAGATCAAATGTGTGAAGCTAATTTGCTAGCATTATTTGAGATGCCAATTATAGGAATATAAAGTGTGCTTACATGGCTCAAGAAGTAACTTTGACCAAATGTTGAGGTGGTTTCATCTACATATTCAGTGGTTTAGAGATAGCTATCATGCTCCTAGCTGTTTGAAACTTTTAATTGTTGCTGTGTGTTTAAGGGATATCGATGATCAAGATGTGAGTGTTGAACTCTTGTAGCAATTAGCTATATGTGTGGTCATGTGGTGGCAAGTCTTTAAGTTTTAGCTTGCAGGAGTGAGTGGTAACTTAATGTGAATGGTTAAAAATGGTGGTTGTTGGACTCATAAAATTTTGCAACTTTAGTTTGATCCTTATTGTGGACTTGTGATATAATAATAATGTAGGTAATTCAGCCAAATCGACTTAAAAACCGGATTTTGAAACATTGTTGCTTTATGTTCAAGATGAATGCCAAAGGCAACACTACGCAAATAATTTCTTTACGATCGAGGGAAACTTATTTTTATTACATCTAACGCTTAATACAACCATTTTTTTATCAAGCACAATGATACATGTTTCTTATAAAGTGTACATAAACTATATGTACAACTCGAAAATAAAGCCACCATAATAATCAGTTTTCTCCCATCAAATGGCACTTTAGGTAATTGCATATTCAAACCGTAGAGCACTGGGTGCAGTCGGCTAAGCAACCCTCGCCGTCCGAGGTGGCACCTCCAACGGCGAGCCGTTGCTCGCCGCCACACCGTTGGACCCTCGCCGTTCTTCGCCGTTAGGAAACTCCTCGTCGGGACGGCGAGCTGAGTTTTCTGACAAAATCTGATTTTTTTTTTTTTTTTTTTTTTTTTTTTTTTTTTTTTTTACACTTTTAATAGTAATGAAATGAATAAAAAAATAAATGTGTAAGAGGTGGGGCCCGAATGGGGAAGTGGAGGTTTGTTGTTTGGTGAGGGGGGTTTGTTGTGGTTTGTTAAAGTTGAGGTGTTTTGGTGATGTGGCATGGTGGGGCCCGAATGAGGAGCCAAGTGCTTGTTGCTGCACCCAGTGCTCTTAGGTAAAGAGCTTTCTATCATCAAATGTACATATTTTATTTGGCTAGTGAGAAAAATGGATCATAGTAAATCTTTCTTTGTTTATGTGATCCTGTCCTCTAACTTCGTATCCATTTTCTCCAAAAGACAAAGAAGCCCATGAACTTGCTCAAAAAACTAATGGTAGCATGGTCTAGAGACTGACCTTGTCTGTCTAGCCCAAATACTTTGCTGTCAGCTCACTAACTCTTGTACATGCAGGGTGTTCACAAATCGCCAATCGGGTAATACCCTCATGAACTGAAACCAAACCGAACCGAACTGAATCGAATAAAACCGAACAAAATTTGTAACCGAGACCGAGTTAAACATTTGATTTTCGACATAACAAATGATAGTTGGTTTATAAAGTTTTGAGAAAAAAACTTTTTAAAAATATGTATATGACCCTTCATTAAGTCTTTAAAAAAAATAAATTGAAATCCATAAATAAAACAAAATAGAGATTAAATTATTTATTTCTTAACAAATAAAAATACATTATTCAAAAAATAAGAAAAAAACCCCGTGCGTGTGCGGGCATTATAACTAAAAGATGAAGGGTTCAAACCTCGCTAGATGTGTATATTTGGAGTGGCCACGAAAGGGTCGGAAATGGTCGATGGTAACTCACTGAAGCTACGCACATCTGAGTCAAAAGTGGTTTGCCCTCCCAAGTTAATCTGAACGTGGAAAACCTCATCCATTTATCTTAATTCGTGCATTGTTGGTTTCTAATTAACCTTTTTGCGCAAGATCTGTTATGGGTCAACATACATCTTCTTCGTACTCGTCTACCTTCGGTTTAACTGATCTAAGCCATGTCCAAGAATAAGATCTGTTGCTTGGCCGGATCAGAATCACAACATTAGACCATATATACAGGACTCATCCTATGGTCATCCTATGTTTATATAATCAGGTCAACCAACATAGATATATCACACACACAACGTTTTTGCCCCGTTACCATTTGATCGGTCTAACTTTTCCCGAATCTCAATTCTCAATTACTGTATTTCACAAGCATGTAATCAGATTACTTCGGCTACGATTAACAGACATGTATACATATTTGTTGACACATCTATCAAAAATAAAACGGCACACATAACCATTACTGTTAGAAGCATTTTCAAAAGATCCATCCTGATTAAATTCACATTAATTATTATCTTCATTGCTTAATCAGCACAAATTTCAAATGTCGAAACAAAACTTGAACTTAAAACAAGATCTTGCAGAGTTCGTACATAAAGTTATTGCAAAGGTATGGAATGCCCATGTGTTATTCAGTCAAACTCATCCATCAAGTTCGTCAACAGAAAAATATTCTGAAGAAGGATCGAAGCTTTCAAAATTCTCAAGTCCCATTAGGCTATCAGGATTATAGCTACTATACTCAGCTTCAGGCACCATAACTGGTTCTTCATCTAAACTTGGAGTATCATGGTAGGAGTTCTGAAAATCTTGTTGGAAGACATCGTTTGTTAAAGTCTGTGAAAAAGTCATCGGATTTAGGTTGGTGTCCAGTTGAACTGCTGGTGCTTGTTCTTTTGAAAATAAAGCTTGAGGGTCTTCAAATGGTGGTTGTATCAAATTTGAACCACAAAGCATAGGCATGTGTTGCATGGAGATTGAATTAGGACTCGTGTTCATTGATGGAAAAGTCTGTGAAGAATCCACATGAACATTGTTAAGGTCTGATTGTTGATTCGATATGAGCATAATCTGCACAGGTGCCACAATTTGAACATCGGTCCCTGATTGAGGATTACTTTCTTGAATATAAACATGTTCAGCTCCATTTGATTGATAACTTTCTTGGTCCATTGATAGTCTTCTAAGACTAAGCGAAGGTTCATCTTCAGATCGGTGGTTTTGTTCTACAATTGCCTCTTCTTGATCCGCCAAGTTGTTGCTAGGATTTTTTTCGGAACCTTGTATATCTTACAAAGCACTCAATCAGAAAACTGCATAAACAAATCACAGAAAATTGGTTGTAAATCATATATGAATATATAAGGGATAAAAGATAGTTTATAAGAGATTTTGGACAAGCAGATTATACGTACAGCATACCTTGTTCTTATCCGTGTTATGTTTTTGGCTTTCTTTTGAGATATTAGGATTTTTTGTGGTATATTCATGCATTAGCCAAGGTGTCTTGCGTTTCTTTTCGTCAAAATAAACTAAAGATAATCTGCTTCCAACAACTCGATTGGTCACATCCTTCACCGCTGCACAAGGCTGGGATGCCTTCCAGTTACCACCGTTCCTGGTTTGTCTATTCAGACGGCTTCCATTAGGGTGTTTTCGCTCCTTCCATGTCAAAAAGTACCATTTGTTTTCACAAGACCGATATTCTGGTTTGGCTGTTATATAAAGAAACGTAAAACAGTTAATTTTGAAACAAATTAACGCTCAACAATTAAACGTCCAAACTATAACAAGAAACCAGTATATATATTGCATATATCATATCAATTAGACAACATATATGATTACTCGATAACGATTTACTAACCTGTAAGTTCATCAGGACTACAGTCGTAAATATTGGCCTCATAATAGCGACAGTTGGGTTGTCGTTTTCCAGTTTCAATCTTTGGTTTCAAGTAGTAAACAATGAGCTCCGGATCAGTTGGACAAAAGCGATAGCCCGGTTCAAGCGTATCAGCATAATCATGCTCTTCTTGGTTATTGTATCGAATGATTTCTTGGTTTATGACAGCCATTTGAGTCGAATCAAGCAAAGGTTACTAAGTAGTTGCGCACACGGTTTAAGAATTAGAAGAAGTTGATCGAATGATGATAGAAAAATAGGATATGCATGCATGTATGTGTTGGAATTATTATATCATGACAATCATATTAATAAACCATGAACATCAAAGTGAGCATGAGCGGAAGCAATTATAATAGATCGAATAACATGTAATTAATTAATCATTAATCTAAATAGTAAACATAACGTAGTGATTCTAGCCCGAACAAGAATCAATGCAATCTTCCGGAACCAATGAACCCTAATTAGGGTTTATAAGGATTATATGAATTACCCCTTACCTTTTTGTAATTCAATCCAAGAATCAAACAATAGTGTGTTTGATTCACGTTCTTGTACACACGTACTAATTCAAGAAAACGTTTATGCAAGTAATAAACACAAAACCCTTTTTAAGATGCAAGAAAATCGAAACCCTTAGGGGTGTTCGGTTTTGGATTGACCAAGGAAAGACAAGGAGAAGAAAACACCAAGATGTGTGTGTACAAGTTATGAGAAAAACCTACATCTTGGGTTTGCTTATATACTACACAAGACTTGGAGCTCAAGGCGCAAAGGAGGTGGGTTACACCCCTTGGCCGATCGGTTTGGAGCCCAAGGAAGGGTTTCCTGAACCTTATCTTGTTTCCATGTTTTGTCTAGTAATTACTTTCTTAATCTTCGTTTAATAATTAATTAGTCATTAATCAATAATACTAATTATTATTTATTTGTTTTGTGTTTAATAATTAATTATAACATTTTATAAATAATTATTACATTTTCTCTTCATACGTATTGTGTGCAATCCCGTGATCTCAAGTTCGATCCTAACACACGACTATTATTATTTTGTCTATAAAACCAACAGCTCCCACTTAGACATATCATAATAGTGTGACCACATCGATTAGCGTCTTGCAACACGTCGATGCCTCTAGTACAACTTGAGTAAGGCTCCTGGAAAACCTTTTAATGATTTCTCATTATTATTATCCCTTTGTTTCTAATACCGTGTTAAATAAGGATATAGATCTAGGTCATTCCTTAATTAACCATTCTGTTTCTCGTTTTTAGAAATTGACAAGATTACCAAATCTTTTGAACCTTTCAAGAAAGACCTTGGGCGTGGCCATGCAAACACCTTGACAACCCTACGAGGGGCCCAGCAGTATTAAACTCCAAAAATTAATTTGAAGGAACAAATTCTTTATTGATTACAAGCAAAACACACAAACTTTGTAACACTTCCGAAAACAACCCTTATGACTACCAGTTACGTATAGCGTTAAGTTGTTCCACAAAAATGTACTACATTCATGACCGTTATCTTGTATCTCAAGTCTAAGGATAACTTCTTATGATTTACTTAATGACAAGATCCATAAAGTAACATCATATAGTTGGGATAAGTCCTATATTCAGTATCATCGAATATCGTCTGAAATGACATGTCTACGCATCAATATACTTAAGTATATTATATCAACTTCAGATTTGTCTTAATTTTATAATATTCCCATATTATTAACTGACAACGGACAATTTAGAATAACTCTTATTCATGGATTTAAACATGCAAAAATAGGACAACAATAATTAATAACAGAAATAAACATACCAACATACTTTATTTCATTAAAATAATAATTGTTTACAATATCATTTATCCAAATACTAATCACAGTTATGCATGAAACTACTAGCTAATTTAAGTCCAATTCCATTGGCTAATTCATTAAGCTTCTCTTTTGCCAAAGCCTTAGTGAACGGATCAGCTAAGTTTTCATCTGTGTGAACCTTCAACAGATTTATTTCACCTTCGTCAACCTTTTCACGAACAAAGTGATACTTCCGTAGAAAATGTCTGGTGCCTCTCATGACTCCAGGTTCATTGGCAAATATGATTGCAGCAGAATTGTCACAATACATATTAATAGGTAATTCAATTGAAGGCATAACACCAAGCCCAGAAACGAATTTCCTAATCCAAACAGCCTCCATAGCAGCTTCTGAAGCAGCAATGTATTCAGCTTCTGTCGCAGACATCGCAATTGTACTCTGCTTCTTGCTCCTCCAGTCTACAGCTCCTCCATTGATAACAAAGACATAACCCGTCTGAGACTTCGAATCATCTTTATTACTTTGAAAGGATGCATCACAGAAACCTGTAACACAAAGTTCTGCAGATGGATTTCCACCATATACCAAAAACATATCTTTTGTATTCCTTAAATACTTAAGAATATGTTTAACAACAATCCAATATTTTTCTCCTGGATTATGTTGAAATTGACTGGTAATATTTTGAGCAAACGCCACATCTGGCCTTGTGCACTTAACCGCATACATAATAGATCCTACAGCCGAAGCATAAGGAACTTTACTCATACGAGCCACCTCAGCAGGTGTTGAAGCACAAAACTCATTACATAAGCCATGTTTTACTTCCATTGGCAAATATCCTTTCTTGGAATTTTGCATATTGAATCTTTTCAATATTTTGTCAATGTAAGCACTTTGACTTAATCCAATTAACCGCCTTGATCTATCTCTATAGATTTTGATTCCCAGAATGTATGCAGCTTCTCCTAAATCTTTCATAGAAAAGCACTTTCCAAGATATGCCTTTACTTCTTGCAAACTTGGAATGTCTTTTCCCATGATCAATATGTCATCAACATATAGAATTAGGAAAGTTACATTATCACTCCCACTAGCTTTGTGATACACACATGGCTCATCAAGATTTTGAGTGAATCCAAACTTTTTAATTTCAGCATCAAACCTCTTGTTCCATTTTCGTGACGCTTGCTTTAATCCATAAATGGATCTTTTAAGCTTGCAAACACGATTTGGAAATTCTGGATTTTCAAACCCTTCTGGTTGTGCCATATAGATGTCTTCATCTAGATGACCATTTAAGAAAGCGGTTTTCACATCCATTTGCCAAATCTCATAGTCATATTACGCTGCTATAGCTATGAGAATTCTAATAGCTCTTATGTCTGCTACAGGAGAAAACGTCTCCTCGTAATCTATTCCAAAAGTTTGAGTAAAACCTTTAGCAACTAGACGAGCCTTATAAATGTATGCATATTCATCCATGTCAGTCTTGATTTTGTAAAGCCACTTACTTCCAACTACCTTGGCACCAGGAGGTAAGTCAACTTCTTCCCAGACTTCATTATCATGCATGGATTGTATTTCCCCATCCATAGCAGCTTTCCATTTAGCTTTTTGAGGGCTATTAATGGAAGCTCTATAACTAGTAGGTTCATTAAGATCCCCTAGTGTATGCTGATCAACCTCTACATTAAGACATAGACGTTCAGGAGCTTTCACAGATCTCGAAGATCTGCGAATGGGAATTACTTCAACTTCCGGTGGAGGACCTAGACTTTCCGGTTCTATAGGAAGTGTGCTAGTGTTTTCTGAAGGTAATGCATTATTTAGATCATCTTCTAGATCATATACCCTCCCACTGATTTCTTGAACCACAAATTCACTTTCAAGAAAATCACCATATCTTGCAACAAACACTTTGTTCTCAGGTGGGTAGTAAAAGTAGTAACCCATAGTTTCCTTAGGGTATCCTACGAAAATGCATTTTACAGATCTTTGTTGGAGTTTATCTTGTGAGTCACGTTTAACATACGCCTCACAACCCCAGACCTTTAAATAAGACAAGTTCGGAGCTTTTCCAGTCCATATCTCATATGGTGTCTTTTCAACCTTCTTGCTGGGAACCATATTCAAAATACGAACAGCTGATTCAAGAGCATAATCCCAAAAAGACAAAGGAAGATTAGTAAGATTATACATTGATCGAACCATGTCCAACAATGTACGATTCCTTCTCTCAGATACACCATTTTGTTGTGGATATGGAGATGTGAGATTCTGGACAATTCCATTCTCAGTTAAGAGCTTTAACCTTCTTGGTCGGATCAGTTGGACAAAAGCGATAGCCCGGTTCAAGCGTATCAGCATAATCATGCTCTTCTTGGTTATTGTATCGAATGATTTCTTGGTTTATGACAGCCATTTGAGTCGAATCAAGCAAAGGTTACTAAGTAGTTGCGCACACGGTTTAAGAATTAGAAGAAGTTGATCGAATGATGATAGAAAAATAGGATATGCATGCATGTATGTGTTGGAATTATTATATCATGACAATCATATTAATAAACCTTGAACATCAAAGTGAGCATGTGCGGAAGCAATTATAATAGATCGAATAACATGTAATTAATTAATCATTAATTTAAATAGTAAACATACCGTAGTGATTCTAGCCCGAACAAGAATCAATGCAATCTTCCGGAACCAATGAACCCTAATTAGGGTTTATAAGGATTATATGAATTACCCCTTACCTTTTTGTAATTCAATCCAAGAATCAAACAATAGTGTGTTTGATTCACGTTCTTGTACACACGTACTAATTCAAGAAAACGTTTATGCAAGTAATAAACACAAAACCATTTTTAAGATGCAAGAAAATCGAAACCCTTAGGGGTGTTCGGTTTTGGATCGACCAAGGAAAGACAAGGAGAAGAAAACACCAAGATGTGTATGTACAAGTTATGAGAAAAACCTACATCTTGGGTTTGCTTATATACTACACAAGACTTGGAGCTCAAGGCACAAAGGAGGTGGGTTACACCCCTTGGCCGATCGGTTTGGAGCCCAAGGAAGGGTTTCCTGAACCTTCTCTTGTTTCCATGTTTTGTCTAGTAATTACTTTCCTAATCTTCGTTTAATAATTAATTAGTCATTAATCAATAATACTAATTATTATTTATTTGTTTTGTGTTTAATAATTAATTATAACATTTTATAAATAATTATTACATTTTCTCTTCATACGTATTATGTGCAATCCCGTGATCTCAAGTTCGATCCTAACACACGACTATTATTATTTTGTCTATAAAACCAACAGTATGGATATTTATATAGTCATGGGTACGTGATAAGCAAGCAAATATGGATTAGCGTATTTTTCTTACCTTGTGTACTAGTTATAGGGGTTTTAAATGTTTGTATTTTTAAATTTTAATTTCTAATTTGTTTACATCACATGTATTTATGTGAACTTTTGCTCTAAATACCTTATAATTATTGTAATTATCTTCAAATTTCAGATCTTTTATGTTAATGTTTACATAACCACTTTAATACAATCCTTCTAACAGCTTGCTTTCCCTTCGTCTTTTTCGTGGGGCCAAAAGTCCCAAGCTGTTTCTGTTATTGCATCAATTGATACAATGTTTTAAAAAACCAAGATAAGAGTGCATGTGTATGTAAGTAAATAACTGCACAAGCAAGAAAACTTTAATTGTGATCTAGTTTCAAAGGCTGACCAATAAATTCCCCCTGCTGTACCAGGTATATATAGCTACATCGAATCCAGGTGATCCTTCTTTCGAAGGAATCAAAGAAGCATATAACTATTGTTTATGTTAATAAGTAAGTTACATGATCAGTACATGTCATTACCCTATAATTAGAGGGTGTTAATTAGGAATTTGTTTATCTTTTTGCTCCTCAACCATTTAATTGCTTATTTTAGTGGATAAGCAGTACGTTTGGATCAATCAAAGCGTGTGCTTATTTTCTTATTTTAAGGTAAAAAAGCAAGTCATTGTTTTAATTTAAGAAAAAGCTAAAGTTACCGTATATAAACAATGATAACAACAACGCAAAGAGGGGAAAAAATATCCAAAATCTATTATCAACTTCACAAATAATCTTACAATGGCACTTACATTGTTCTTCATCTTTTTTGGTGCCAAAGTGAATTATATTAATCAACTCCAAATGTTTGTACATCATAAGCATAAAATTCAAGGTTCGGGGCATTCCCCTCACCTAATTCATCAAATGAATCTCATACTAACCGATATCTAATAATACTGCATACTATGTCTGATGCTTCTAAACTCTAACAGAAAACAGAGTACAAAACAGAGCATCACAATTCTCCATCCAGAAACCAAAATTCACTTCCACCTACCATCTAGCTACATTTTCATCTTACCTTTTTGCTATGATCACACTCATCCATCACCCACAGTAAAACAAGGCAAGAAAGGTTAATGGCTTCACCAGGCACCCATAACCCCTCCACAAAAGGGCTCTTCTAGTTATACTACATTTCCATCTCTACGAATGGCTTTATATAACTAGAAACACACTCCTTCAGTGAGGACCAACCATACCTCCTATGGGAATGTAAAGCATGGACCATGAAGTGTCATCTTTCACCACTCTCAATTCCATACTACTTACATTCCTATTGTTCTTCATCTTTCTAATACAAAGAATCTTATAATCATAGTATATAATAAGTATGCCAAATAGTTTGTCTTCTTCAGTGTACGCATTATAAAAGAAAGAACCTTACTGAGTGATTTGCTAAAAAAATAATAATAAAGTTTCATCCAAATGAGGCATGCAATATTTACTTTCAACACAATCATCGATCTTGCACATAAAAAGCCTGAACAAAATATCTATACCATCGCATATTTTGAACGGATAACCGCAACACATCTAATAAAGAATCAGCTACCTACTACTAAACTATTTAACCACACAGTTAGCTTTATGACTATGATTCAACCACTGAAGAAGACAATGATTATCCATATCACCGATATTCCTACAGATCCTTCACACATCTCCCTCCTCATTCTCATCATCTTCTTCATACGTATTCTTATCATCTGATGATTCACTGTTTAATACCGATGGACGGATTTGCCGGTATTTTTCATACATAGCTACTAGCATTGCATAAACATTTTGTAACTGCAATCCAATTGCTTGTGTATATAGCAATGGCTTAATCAATAAATTTTGCATTTTGGCACACCTGAATGGCTAGCTTGTTAATGTTAGATGACCCATATTAAATGTAATATACATATATATAATTACTGTAGTGATCAAACTCATGTATTTTAAAAAGATTTTGAGTACCTTTATACACATTCTTATTATCTGGAACATCATCTTCCAATTCCGAGGTTAAAGTCTTGCAAGGAACAACTAAATAAAAAAAAAAAAAAAAAGAAAAAAAAAAGATCATAATTACGTCCGGAAAAACATTATTTTAAGTTCCAGTTTTTGACTTTCTAACCATTAAGAACAAAAATTCCAATTGGATTAGTACAATACCCTTTACCTTAATAACTTGAGCTTAAATGACCAACATTTAATTTGTAACTTCTATTGAAGAAGATAAAGATGACAATGAATGATCAAGATCAATGGAAATTCATGTAAACCAAGTTCAAAAACCCTCTAATAAAAACACGTACATATATATAAAAGTACACAATTGATCTCAACTTAAGTAAAAAATACTTACAGCACGTTTAACCCTAGTAAAAAAAGAAACAATAGGAAGCTTTTGTAGTAATATGTAAAAAACTTTTAATACATATGTTTTGATCAAATTATTTCAAATTTGGCTTTTTATTCGCTAATGAGATCACTTCATTTATCTCACGTGGGATCTCATATTAATTTAATTTGGTTTTGGCCAAAACCTCATTTGCAATTTTGCGTTCTCTTATTTCTTTAAAAAAAATTGCATAAAAAGGAAGTTATAGATGCTTTATCCAAACTTACTAAAATGTTTGTGACCAATTTCGTAACAAGTTATATTACAGGGGAGTAATTTAAAAAGAAAAAGTACAGGGAGAAATCTTTATAAATTGCTCAAAGATAATAACACTATATTGAATTATGGTTTCCAATGCAGATCGATCACTGGTAACTTATTATTGTTTGTTCGGGTTCATTTTTTTTTTTTTTTTTTTTTTTTTTTTTTTTTTAATTTGTATCTTTGTTAACAGTTTGCAGAATCATCCACCATCCCGAAGATTTCATCTGCTGACCAACAGGATGTGGTAAGAATATTGTTTTTATATCTTTTGGTTTTTATTAGGTTTTTACAACAGATTCTATTGTTAGCACTAGGTAATTTTGTATTTTGTTTTGTTGCATGGTTAGTTAGGAAGCCGGAATGTTGATCTAAAGCTATATGCTTTTCACATTTTGATTTTATATAGAACCATGCTTTGTTGCGGTTGAGTGAAACTTCTGAAATTGTTCAAACGAAAGAAAATTAGAAGATTGCGTTAAGAATTGGTTTGTTCATTCATCATGTGTGAGACCAAAGGTTAAAATATCAAAAAAAAAGTTGTGCGAGTAAACAGAGTAAATAAGAACCCCTTTTTGATGGTGTTTAGTGAAGACAAAAAATCCTTGCCATTGTCTTATAGACTTATTTTGGTTAAATATTTTTTAGCGGGTCAAACAGAATGTGATTACCATGAATTGAACCTTGATATTTCAGTTCACAAAGAAAGAACATAACCAATTATACTAAGATCTTGATATGCATTGTCGTAAGGATTACTATTTTTATACGATATGAAATTAGAAAAAGACAAAAAGTTAACGCCTCTGTGAATAGTAATCTAACCTCCATAAATGCATATATCTAGTATAAATTAGTATAATTTGTTTGCTGCCATGCATGTGAGAATTTCCATTCTTTTAAATTTATATGTCGTGTTATACATTTTGATATCTTAAGTTCTTGCGCAGGACAACATAACTGGAATCACTTACGTAATTCCTAGAAAAAGAAAAATGACTGAGAAGGGAGATGGTATGTATGCATTTCCACTCTTTTGGTCATTAGTTTTCTCATTGATGTTAATTAGCAAGACAGAAGCTGATTAACTTTACGCCTTTGTTGTTACTGGTTTGATAGAAGAAGCAGCAGCAGAGGTTGCATCACTTGAAATGATTCCATGGGTGTTGCTTTTGGATATTCAGAAGGAACTTGAACTAAGGAACCGTTTGAAGACAAACGAGAATGACAGTAAAACCCAAGTGGACTTGAAGGTTGCAGAGTGCATGATTAAGGAAACAATTAGCTAGAAACTGCAAGAGGACAAAGGAACTGCCGCGTGGCTGGAAATAGTATGTTATTTTCACCATTTATTTACAATACAAGCTGCTTTAGTTACTCCTGTTATTTGTTTGTGGATTAAATGCTTGTAAACAATGCATATATTTTGTTTCAGAGTTGAAAATAAGTCGGCCAACTAAGAACATCAAAGCAGGAAAATTTTACTTTACGTACCTGTACACCAACTTACATTTTCTTTTTTTAATTCTTGCAGCAACCCGGCCAATTTGAGCAATCTTGTGGCCATTGACCCGTGCATTGTCAAGAACTATACTACACCATCCCAAACTGGTCTTGAGTCTCATGATCATTTGGAGAGATATAGTATGCATTTCCACACTTTAATTTGGTCATTTGTCATGTGCATGTTAAATGTACTTGCTAACATAATTAAGTAACATTTGATATCTAACTTCTCTTTGTTTTTGAATTGGTATGCTCATGTAAATATGTGATCGTAAATTCATAGACTAATAATACAAGGACACAAATTCTTATATGTTTGTAGCCGGTATATTTTTCACGTATGAGTTTAATGCTCATGGATATTTTCTTGGTTACTTTTTGTCCTATCAGGATGCTGTGCACTTTGGGATCCAAACCATAAATTCCCTAAAACGACAGATGTTCCCTTGAATGATGAGGAGAAAATAATTTGGAAGGTGTTTAATGAGTATGATAAAGATAATGTATGTATAAGTTAGATCCATATTCATAATTCATCCCTCGTTTAAAGAACTGTGTTGATATATATATATATATATATATATATATATATATATATATATATATATATATATATATATATATATATATATATATATATATATATATATATATTTACTTACATTTATTACATGCTTACGTGGCAGCCGGGACAATGTGCAATCAGTTTTCGTAATCTGGATAAAGACAGAAAGCCAATTGATGCTGCTAATCCCATCATAAGTCTAATTAGTAACTATGCCGTTGCAGCCTTCAATGAGGCCATTGAGATGGTATGGATTAATCTTTGTGCTCCACCTCCTAATATTTTCTTTTTTTGCTTTTATTTGATGATAATCGTAAACAAATTTATTTTGTCAGTATGTTAAGAAGGATGTACACAACAACATTTATGATGTTGAAGTTATGGAGGGCAAATATATAAAAGTGACAGATGCTTATTATTTCTTCACCATCACCATAGAGGCTTTCGAAGAAAGGAAACTTTGCGTCTATGAAGCAAAAGTTAGACTCAAAATGGATGATGGTAGTAAAACATTGGGCAAGTTTTTTCTTATGGACCGTAAACCACTTGGTATGTGATTAACTGGTGTGTATATTTCATTATGTCTTGATTTAGGAACCAATAACTCCCCATTTTTGTTATCCATGCTGTGCTAGCTACATAGAAGTTGCAGTATGTAGTATACTACAAGCTTTCACGCAACAGTTCTGTAATATCACGTGATCGACCTTGCGTCTCAATTGCAGTAGCTTCCACACTGCACGCGTACAAACTGCGAAGTCTTTTTATTGTAATAGGGAGTTTGTTCCTTCTAGATGCCTAAAGCCTGATCTTGCATGCATGCAGGTGCGAGACAAATGACAAAGTCTTATCGAAAGACTCATCCAGGTTAACCTAAGCTTGTCCTGACTTCTATTTGTTTTCTCCTTGATAAGTTTCTACATTTAGATGCTACATTGTCTTGACTCGTTTACCTGTGAAAGGGTTGACTCGTTTAGCTATCTATTTACTAAATGAACAAAAAAGTGTTGGCAAGTCAAAGTGTCAAACAATATGACCAAACTTAAACTAAGAAATCTAAGGGTTAGCATTTTGCTTTATCTGATAGTAGCATAGTCCATATGGCTTATTTTCAATTATATTAATAACTGATCGATATTGTTTATATAAATGTACGTATAGATGGTTGGTTACCTCATCCTGATCGAGATCGCCATAGCGGGTTGAAGTGCAGGAGTAAGAATGTTGCTTGCAGGGGTTATGACTACCGTAACCCATCTGGTTAGTTTTCTTATTTATTATTAAGTGCGCCCATTTTGCTATATCATGAATATTGATGTCTGGTTTTTTACTTTTCAGTATCTATGATTTTTTGATTTTGCGATGCATATTCCGATGGTGGGTACGGCCTGAAGAAGTTGGTTGTTGTTTGAGTTGATCAGTGTCTATAATATTATTTCTCCTTTTTGCAACTTAAGGCAAGCAGGCTGTGGTGATGAATACTCTCAAGTAATGAATGATTATGGACTTGGCGATTGAATGCTAGTTGAAAAATAACATGTGAATTACACTGAGCTCTGCACCTTATCTAATCTGTGTGTGTTTGTTATAGGGTATTGATTTTCGGAATGCGTATTGAAGAAATGCTGTAAAGGTTGTTTGTTAGAAATATGTGGGTTTTAACAAATTTATCATGCCCTCATTAGCAAATATAATTGCCGCGTTGCCGGTTCTTGGGCTAGTGTTCAAAATAGTCAAGGCTCAAATTTCAATTTTATTTCTGTTACGATCCCACATCGCCCAAGTATGGGATTGGGTGGTGGTTTATAAGTCTAGGTGTCCCCTACTCTTATAAGCTAGCTTTTTGAGTAAGTTCTACACTTGAACTTATGAACCGATACGAGCCTAGTATGGGATAGGTTCGTATCAAATTCAGACAAATAGAAAAGAAAAGAGAGTTATTGATTTTTTTTATCCGTACCCATATGGCCATATCCAAGTTTTTCACAATAACCAAACCCTTTTCGCTTGGTAGTATTGGTATCCACAGCCATCTTCTTACATGTCTTATCCCCCGACCCATCGGTTACTTCCTTTATTAATAGTGCAACATAGTTTTTTTTGTCGGTTTCTGTTTTGCGTTTCTTAATATTTTATCATTTATGTTCCATATTTCATATCAAACTTTATATTTTCTGTTCCGTGCTTTCCGTTTTATAGTTTTGCAACAGAAAAAATAATAATAATAATTTAAAAAAAAAAGTTAGGAGGGGTGGAGTTATCAATTTATAGGGGTACCAATAACCAAACCCATTTCACAAACCAAACCAAACGAGAGACTGCAACATATAATCCTTGTTTGGGTGATAAAGATTGTGGATTATTTTAGAAAAATAATCTCTTAAAACCAGCTTTTAAAAGATTATGGAGATTATTTTTCACAAATTATGCCATTTTGCACTTATAATCTAAAAGTACAGGTAGTTTGTCAAACACCACTACAAAAAAACTATAATTTTAGGGCATGCTTGGTAGGGTTATGGGGGCGAGTAACGAGAAAGATAATGAAAAATAGTGCTTGGTAGAGTATAACGCAATGGCTCATTACCCAATTACCTAATAAATTTGGGGGGGGGGGGGGGGGGGGGGATGTTTTTCTTTTCATTTCTCTTTCCCCACCATTATCATTGTCTTTCCCTTTCTCTTTCCCGAGTTTGAACCAAGCACACCCTTAATCTTTTCCAAGCAACAACAACAACACCAAACATACCCATAATGCCTCAAGCAGCGTCACGAGTCTTTTAGATAACGGATATATTTAGTTTCAAACCAAGATAGAAGAAATATAAAAAGTAAAACGACACTGTTTACTATAGTCTATAATAATCGTTGACATACAACGATAAATACAAATCTACGTGGTTTGTCAAGTTGCAATGCTGGTTCTTGTCGGTAATGATCATGAGACTGGGTATAATAAGGAACATATCCGCCACCGCCATCTCAGCGACAAATTAGTTTTTCACTCTTTCACCAAATAACCGTAATAGTGACTACCAAACCAACAACACGAACATACTTCACAATAGCCTGCACATACGATAACTAGATTTTCATTCAGTGGCGCAAACGACCAAACCACCCAAAATTGGATCATTCACCCGTTCAAAATGGCGGCCGTAATAGGCTTGACACGTCAATGGGGTGTTGCACGCATGGTGCACCATTATTACGCTTAGTCTTAACTTTCTCCACTAAATAAAAGAAGACAAAAGGTGACGGGCAATAGATTTTTGGGGGTGGTGGTGTATAAAGAAGATGATGGGCATATTTTTAGTGATACATGATGAAAGATTATTTCCATGACATCATATTTTAAGCATAGTTAACATTCACATGTAGTGGAGTATTTATCAATTTTGGTAGCATGCAACTAACTTATTTAGATTATGTAATTTTGGCTGTATATTAAACGTTTTTTATTGTAGTGTAGGCTTGATCATTCGAGTTCATGGGAATTCGAGTTATTTTCTGATCAAGAAAGTCAGTTTGAAGAAGAAATCACATAAACAATGTCGGACCTAATTATGGAAGAGTACATGATGAAATGCCGAGAGGATTATGGCTCGGGAGTTGCTAGACCAAAAATTGATAAAGATGCTAGATTTGAGTTGAAAGGTCAATTTCTCAAGGAATTGCGTGAACGTACTTTCAGTGGATCGGATAATAAAGATGCAAATGAGCACATTGAAAGAGTTCTTGAGATTGTTGATTTGTTTACTACTCCAAATGTGACTCCAGATCAACTTATGCTTCGTGTTTTCCCTATCACACTTATTGTAGCTGCAAGTAGATGGTTAAGGAATGAACCTGCTTGCTCTATTACTACTTGGGAAGTTCTAAAGGGAAATGTTTTGAGCAAATATTGTCTGCCTTCTCGTACTACTAAAAAGATGAAGGAAATCAATAATGTTAAGCAAAAGCCTGATGCAACTCTTTACCAGGCTTTGGGAACGATTCAATGAACTTTTATTAAGATGTCCTCAACATTATTCGACCAATATGTAGGAAGTGACTTTGTTTTACAAATTGTATGTGGCAACTAGACAAATTCTTGATTCTAAGGGTGTTTTTGCCTCAAATGAGTGCAGCTAATGCTAAGAAAGCCATCCAAGAAATGGCTGACCATTCTAAAAAATGGCACGATAGAACATCTACTAGAAAAAAAATGTAGTGATATTTCTGAGTGTTGATGTGTTATTTTAGGTCTATATAATTTTACCAAGTTTTAAATTTATTTATTGCCGAACTAACCTATGAACTTAAACACTAACGAGCAGTGTACCCGATCAATGTATATAGTTTTTAGGTAAGCAAGGTTCGTTCACTAGGAGCGAGGCTAAAATGATCTAAAGGTATTTATACTAATCTAAACTAAACTAAACTAAACTAAACTAAACTAAACTATCCTAACCTAGAAAGCACTTAAAGATTAAGGGGGGTTTAGCCTAAGAGACTAGCACGAGTTTTATGTTTTCTAGTTAACTAAATACGTGAAAATAAATACTTAAATTAAAGTGTAGTCAAATGCAAGATAGAAGAATGGGTTAGCCAAGTTTAATCTATTTATTAATTATATATGCTTATGACTACTTGTTTTAATTCATTCTGTTGTTAATCGGCATATCAATTATGAAATTACATCACAATTAAGTAACTAGCCCTCGGGGCGGATATGACGAAAGATCATAGTGACTTGTCTAGCATCAATACTAACTTATTGCTTTAAACTATCTAACCTAGTTCGGTATTACACGGTACTAGTCCTATTAGGTTGTAGACACGTTCCGTTTATGCCAAACAATGATTTTTAATAGAGATTCGGGTTAACACACATATAACTCAACCAAAGCAACCACAATTACAGGAAGTTAAGTCACTTCAATTAAAGTTATAAGGATCATAATCTAGTTACATAGACTTCTACTAGTTTTAAGAAATAAACGAGTTTTTATCGACAAGCACCCAATCCAATAACAAAGTAAATCAATTCCAAAACAAACATAAAAACTAATAAAACTTCATAAGCATGACTAACACCAACGGGTGTTAGCCCATAATCTCAGTAACAATACATAAAGTTGTAATCAAAGCAAACGGATAAGAATTCATAATGAAAACGATACGTTAACCGAACGATTACACTTCATATAACGTTCTTGAGATGTACTTCTAGGATGATTGGATCTTCAAGGAGGTCTTCTGCTGTTTGGAGGGGGTTTTGGTCACCTGGGAATGACCCCAAGGGTCCTTAATGATACCCTAAGTCGTGAATGAGTCCGATATTTATAATTTCTGAAATCGGGGTCGATACGACATATCTGGAGGTTCTGATACGCCGTATCTATAAGTAAACATAGCCTCCAAGTCTGAAACTGACCTGATATGGTGTATCTAGAATTCTGATATGGAGTATCAGCCAACACAGCGTATCTAAATATACTCAATATGCCGTACTCCTTCAGAAATAGATAGATCTCCTTTTCCTATTTCCGTGGCCGCTTGAATCAACTAAAACGGAGTCCGGATGAAGATTTTACAGCTAAAATACTAAAGCATCTTTGAGTATGTTCTTCAAATCGACCAAGTTTCCTATACGACGTATTTCCAAAGATGGATGCGCTGTATTCATCAAAGTCAGGCAAAGTCTTGAAATCTTCTAAGTATATGGATACGGCGTATCTAATTAGCATTGATACGCTGTATTTAATGTGTGATTAGTAGGCTTTCTTCAATATCATCATTTTTGCTCAAAAACACGTCTTTTTCCATAACTTTCTCCAAATTCTCCAATATTATTGAGATTTACAAAAGTAAATGATTAAGTACCAAATCTCATATAAAATAGTATAAATCAAGTAATATACATGTGATAAATGATGCTAATAATATGTCGTTATTTGATGTCATCAACGGTGAAGTATAAAAACGGGTCAAA